>JADRCH010006580.1:73121-110278 GCA_019843965.1 Rhynchomys soricoides
AAAAAAAAAAAAGAATTGTCTTCAGGTTGTGTTTTATCCAGAGATTAAAAGCTTCCATCTGCAGAGATCTCTAAGCAAAATGGTAAACAACTCAAAATAGTGTCCAGAAGTCCCTGAAACTGATCAGATTTACTAGGGCCCTCCTTACTAAGAGTAAACAAGTTAAGCTGCAAAGAGGATTCTCAGACAAGCAAAGCTACAAAAATGACTGAAACCAGACCAGTTGCCTGGAAGAAGCAGATACCACCAAATCGTAGTGGAAGAGGTTTAGACTAAGATAGACACTTGGAAGGAACTCTCTCCAGCCTTTCAAGCTTCCTTAAGGTTTCCCGATTTTTGCAAGTTGTCACCTGTGCTGGCATGATCTACTGCAAAGCTGCTGTGTTCAAGCCATTTCTACTCCTGTAAGTAACCCTTCACCCATATTCCTTTAAGTAATTCCATGAAAACTCATTGATTCGTAAAAAGAAAATAACCAACATACTTTTTCATTTCTGACTTTTATTTGAGAAAATAACATAAACATGTGTGACAGAATCATAAGGAAAACAAAATCTGAATGAATCACTAAGGACAGGAGACAGAACATAGTCGAGCACCTAACCTTGTTACATGCTGGAGCATCTTTTGGATATACCCAATAGTGATATAGCTGGCTCTTCAGGTCGAACTATTTCCAGTTTTCTGAGGAGCTGCCAGATTGTTTTCCAAAATAGTTGTATCATCTTGCAATCCCACCAGCAATGGAGGAATGTTCCTCTTTCTCCACATCCTAGCCAGCATCTGCTGTCCCTGAGTTTTTGATCTTAGCCATTCTGATTGATGTGAGGTGGAATCTCAGGGTCATTTTGATTTACATTTCCTTGTTGTCTAAGATTGTTGAACATTTCCTTCTCAGCATTTGATATTCCTCAGTTGAGAATTATTTGTTTAGCTCTATACCTCATTTTTTAATTGGGTTAGTTGTTTTCTGGAGTTAAACTCCTTGAGTTCTTTGTATATTTTGGATATTCATTCTCTGTTGGATGTAGGGTTAGTGAAGGTTCTTACCCATCCTGTAGGTTGGTTTTTGTCCTATTGACACTGTCCTTTCCCTTACAGATGCTTTTCAGTTTCATGAAGTCCCACTTGTTGATTGTTGATTTTAGAGCCTGAGTCATTGGTATTCAGGAAATTTTCCCCTGTGCCTATGTGTTCAAAGCTCTTTCTCATTTCCTCTACTATTAGATTCACTGTATCTGGTTTTACTTGATCCACTGGAACTTGAGCATTGAAAAATAAGATAAAAATGGATCAATTTGATTTGCATTTCCCTGATGACTAAGGATGTTGAACATTTCTTTAGGTGCTTCTCGGCCATTCAAGTTTTCTCAGTTGAGAATTCTCTGTTTAACTCTCCTACCCATTTTTTGATAGGGTTATTTGGATCTCTGGAGTCTAGCTTCTTGAGTTCTTTGTATACATTGGATATTAGCCCTCTATCAGATGAAGGATTGGTAAAGATCTTTTCTCAATTGGTAGGTTGTCTTTTGTCCTATTAACAGTGTCCTTTGCCTTACAGAAGCTTTGTAATTTTATGAGTCCCATTTGTCGATTCTTGATCTTCGAGCATAAGTCATTGGTGTTATGTTCAGGAACTTTTCCCCCGTGCCAATGTGTTCGAGACTTTTCCCCACTTTCTCTTCTATTAGATTCAGTGTATCTGGTTTTATGTGGAGGTCCTTGATCCTTGATCCACTTTGACTTGAGCTTTGTACAGGGTGATAGGAATGGATCAATTCATAATCTTATACGTGTAGACTGCCAGTAGAACCAGCACCATTTGTTGAAGATGCTGTCTCTTTCCTACTGTATGGTTTTAGCTCCTTTGTCAAAGGTGTCTAATATCAAGTGACCACAAGTGTGTGGGTTCATTTCTGGGTCTTCAGTTCTATTCCATTGACCTACCTGCCTGTCACTTTACCAATACCATGTAGTTTTTACCACTACTGCTCTGTAGTACAACTTGAAGTCAGGGAGGCTGATTCCCCCAGAATATATATGGAGTGACCCATGGTGCTGGCCACATATGAGGCAGAGCAGGGTCTTGTTAGACATCAGGGGGAGAAGAAGCCCTTGGGCCTGAGGGTATTAGATCCCCCTGTATAGGAGAATGCCAAGGAGGGAAGATAAGAGTGGGTGGGTAGGTGGGTGGGGGAATACCCCAATAGAGGCAGGGGAGGGGGGAGGGAATAGGGAGGTTCCAAAGGGGAGATCTGGAAAGTTGAAAACATTTGAAATGTAAATAAAGTAGAAAAAAACTAATAATTACAAAGAATGAAAAATAAAAAAAAAAAAAAGAAATTCTTAAGCAAATGGATGGAACTTGAAAATATCATCCTGAACGAGGTAACGCAGTCACAAAAGAATGAATATGGTATGTACTCACTGTTAAGTGGTTATTAGCCCAAATGTTCAAAATACCCAAGAGTCACTTCGCAGCAACAGTAGGGCTGAATGTGAGGTCCCAGATGGAGGACTTGGAGAAGGGACTGAAGGAGCTGAGAGAGTTTGCATCCTGAGGGAGGCAGCAACAGTGGTAACTGGCCTGACTCCCCCTCCCCCAAATACTCCTGGAGACTGATCCACCAACCATAGAATACACTTGGAGGGACCCATGGTGCTGGCCATATATGCAGCATAGGAGGGCCTTATTATCCATCAGGGGGAGGTGAGACCCTTGGGCCTGAGGGTGTTAGTCCCCCAGTATAGGAAATGCCAAGGAGGGAAGATGAGAGTGGGTAGGTGGGTGTGTGGGAGAATACACCCATAGTGGCAGGGGAAGGAAAGAGGAAATAGGGAGGTTCCAAAGGGGAGATCTGGAAAGGGGGAAACATTTGAAATGTAAATAAAGTATGAAACAAATAAATAAATTAGGAAAACACAAGAAAAAAAAAGAAGACTAAATTTCCATGTGGTGAAATCTTGTTTGACAAACCAGAGAAGTCCTGATTATCATTTTGTTAGGTCTGTTGCTTTTGTCTTATGTGACTAATGCAAACCATATCCAAACTGTTAAAATAAAAAATGAGAATCCAAAAAAAAAAAAAAAAGGATCAATTTATATTATTCTACATGATAACCAGTTAGAGCAGCACAATTTGTTGAAAATGCTTTATTTTACCACAGGATGCTTTGGCTTTTTTGTTAAAGATCAAGCTACCATAGGTGTGTGTGTATATTTGTGTGTCTTCAATTCTATTCCATTGATCTACCTGCCTGTCACTGTACCAATACCATCCAGTTTTTATCACTATTTCTCTGTAGTACAGCTTGAGGCCAGGGATGGATTTCCCCCAGAAATTATTTTATTGTTGAGAACTGTTTTCAGTAATTTGGGCTTTTTTGTTATTCCAGATGAAGCAGATAATTGCTCTTTCTATCTCTGTGAAGAAGTGAGGTGGAATTTTGATGGGTATTGCACTGAATCTGTAGATTGCTTTTAGCAAGATGGCCATTTTTGCTATGTTAGTCCTGCAGATCTGTGAGGATGGGAGATCTTTCCATCTATAATAGCCAGAAGGTGGAACAATCCAGATGTCCATCAACAGAAGAATGGATACAGAAAATGTGGTACATTTACACAATGGAATACTACTCAGCTATTAAAAACAATGACTTCATGAATTTTGTAGGCAAATTGATGGAACTAGAAAATATCATCCTGAGTGATGTAACTGAGACCCAATAGGACACATATGATATGTAATCACTGATAAGTGGATATTACCTCAAAAGCTCAGAATACCCACAATACAACTCACAGACCACATGAAGCTTAACAACAAAGAAGACTAAAGTGTGGAAGCTTCAATCCTACTTAGAAGGGGGAACAAAATAATCACAGGAGGTATAGTGAGGGACTTGAGAGGGAGAAAAGATGGGGAGGGAAAAGTGGAAGGCAGATCAGGTATGGGAAGAGACAGTAGAGAAGTCCAGAGGGACAGGAAAATGAATAGAAATATGTAGCATTTGAGGTGGGGAACAGAGTGAACCACTAAAAGCCACAGACACCAGGACCCAATGGGGATGACATTAGCTTAAATATCCAACAGAAGAGAGATAGAATCTGAAGAGACCATCTCCATTAGATAGGCATGGCCCCCAGTTAAGGGACTGGGACACCTATTCATCTCAAAAATTTTAACCCTGATTTGTTCCTATCTAAAGGAAATGCAGGGACTGAAAATTAGAGCAGAGATTGAAGGTAGGGCATCCAGAGACTGCCCCACCTGGGGAAACATCCCATCTGCAGACACCAAACCCCAATTCTATTGCTGATGCCAAGAAGTGCTTGCTAACAGGAGACTGGCATAGCTGTCCCCTGAAGCTCTGCCAGAGCCTGACCAATACATATGCTGATGCTGGAAGCCAACCATTGGACTGAGCACACGGACCACAATGGAGGAGTTAGGGGAAAGAATGAAGCAGCTGAAGGGAATTGCAACTGTTAACATTTTGTCTAATCTCCACCCACCAGTTACCTGACAACAGCCAAGTATGCCTGACTCACTATAAAAGACCTGCTTACCCCCTCTCCTCTTTCTTGCCTTCTTGCTCTTGCTCTGTCCTCTTGCCCTTTCCTCCTCTATCCAAATTCTCCTCCCCTCTCTCCTTCCAAGTGTTCACGGCCGACCTCTACTCTACTCTTTCTCTCTTTGGCTTTCTCTGTCTCTACTACCCTCTTAACTTGCCTCCCGACGTCCTAAATAAACAAACTTTACTCTACTGTACCAGTCTGTGGTCCCTCAGCGGAAAGGGATGCCTCAGAACTTACTTCCCCCACACCTGACTACTCTTTAAATATATTCCTTCTCTATTTTTATAAACACAATAGCAACTCCAAGGGCCTAACAATATCAACTAATCAGACTCTGCCAGAGCTCCCAGGGACTAATCCACCAACCAAAGAGTACAAATGGAAGCACCTATGGCTCCAGGTGCATTTGTAGCAGAGTATTCCCTTATCTGGCATCAATGGGATGAGAGGGCTTGGTCCTGTGGAGGGATGTTACCCCAGCATAGGGGAATGCTAGAGGGGTAAGGTGGGTGGGTGGAGGATCACACTCTTAGAGGCAAAGTGGAGGGGGTTGAGATGGAGGGGTTGCAGAGGCAAGATTGGGAAAGGGACAGCATTTGGAATGTAAACTAATAAAAGTTATTTATTTATTTACATTCCAAATGCTGCCCCCTCACAGAATCTGTCTTTTCCTCCCCTACTTCTCTTAAAATCATAAAATTAAAAAAAAAAAAGAAAGAAAGAAAGGAAAGGATACTGAGTCAACAATCAAATGACTTTTAACAGAAAGCAATGTATGACTCCAGAGTTTTTCTTCTAATTTCTGATGAACATTTGAATGAGAATTAATTCTAATTCACATATATTTCATAATATGAAGATTGAGGGTCACTTTCATGCCTAGAGTTAATGCTTAGATTCTAACACTTGCTTAACAAGGTGCAAGCTCCAGCACTACAAAGAACGACACATCCAACTTCAGGCAATAAAGCCAAAATTAAAGGTAGTATAAAAAAAAAAAAAGAAAATTATAGATAAATATTTCTGATAATGATAAGTTGAAATAATTCTCATTATTATTAAGAAACAGAATTAAATAGTGCACTGAAAAAAAGTACATACTGTGATCAATTAGAATTTATTTATCTTCATTCAATAGGGCTGCCATAATATCATAGATTAGTGAGTGTGTATGTGTGTGTGTGTGTGTGTGTGTGTGTGTGTGTGCATGCGCGCACTTGCACATGCTTATTACTAAAGTTACCTAAAGAAGTCAGAAGAGGGAGTCTGATCCTTTTGATCTAGAGGTAGAGAGGTTTTAAGCTATCCTTTCTGGGATATTGGGAGCTGAAATTTGGTTTTCTTGAAACAACAGCAAGCTTTCTTAACTGCTGAGACATCTCTCCAGTTATACAAATTTTTCCTGTGGCTCACAGGGGATTAAACCAGAGACTTAGGCATGATCACCATGCTCTAACTGTTAAGACCGCTTTTTGGGCAGGGGGTTATTGTTGTTGGTGGTTTGTTTGTTTGTTTTTTGTTTTGTTTTGTTTTAATTCCTATAAAATTTTGTCTTTGGTTTAACTCATTGGATGTTTAGGGACTTGTTGTTTAACTTCAATACACATGTTTTTAAATTTCTTATTTGATAATTTCACACTCATATTAGAAAATATACTGTCCTCTCTTTTCACATCTTTCTTCTTATTTTCTGTGTTTTGGCCTCTTAATTCAGTATTTTTCAAGTTTATTTTGACATTCAATTGTCTAATACATGATTTGACCTTGAAAATAATTTCTATGCGTTTATAAAAACTGTTTATGCTTGTGTTGCTGAATAGACTTCTGTGTATATGTCTGCTAGTGTCATTCTGCTACTAGTTTGTTGTTTCCTTCTTGATTCTCTGTCCACATTAGATATCCATTTTTGGAGTCCCTTAAATTACTGTGTTGTAGTCTATCTTTCCCTTTAGCCCTATTCATTCTTATTTTATAAATTAAGGTCCTTCAACCTTAGCTGAACATAGTTTTGCAATTGCTAGACATAAATAATAACTAATATTTTTATTATTGTTCAATAATTACATATATTTTTATTCCTGGACTCTTAATAATTCATTCAGCTACTCAACATCATTTGACTAAAAGTGTATTTATACTTAAAGTCATCATTTACAAATAATGGATGTTGTTAGTAGTTTACTTACAATGTTTTTTCTTCATTATTTGGCTTTAACCTTCAGTAATTGGTAAAATTGGTACATTTTAAAATTTATTTTTAAATAAATTTTCATGCAACATTTACAAAATCTTAGCAGGGTATTTAAACTTTTAACTACATAAATTTATTTATACTTATGGGTTATATGTTTTTACTTTATCTGCCTTAATGTATCAGACTTCTAATGTCATGGATTGAGTTCTTTTTATAGTTTGTAGATCTTAATGATTTATTGGAAGAATTATTAAGTTTTAATTTTCAACATTTTTTATTAAAGAAATAAGTTATTTACACATCATCATTGAAATATGACAGTCTTCAAAATATGGCTGTATTCTTACTCTCATCAATGAGTTTAAAGTTTAATGCTTTGACAAATTAATGAGTAACTAATGAGAGACCTTGTCTTTAATCCTGATGATCTCCCTTATTTTTTTTTATTTTTTTGTAAAACAAGTTTACTAGAAATGAATTTCCTTAGCTTTTACTTGAGAGTCTTTTTCTTACCTTTATTTCTTCAGGACAGTTTTACTCAAGCAGTACTCTTGGTTGGAACTTTTTTCTCCTTCAATGTTTTGAAAATTGTATATACTTCTTTTCTGGACCATAACATTGAGATATTTATTTATCTGTCTATTCATTTAATTTATTATAAACTGATTGCCAATTCATGTGTTGTACAAGTATAAATGTTTATTCTCATAATTTCTTATATTTTTGAAATCATATTTTTGAAAAAGATCCATTCTATTCTTATTTTAAAATATAGGTAACTTATGTGGGGGCATATGTATATGAGCACAATTCCTTTGAAGGTCAAAAGAGAGAGTTGGAGCCCATGGAGTTTTTATTACAAGAGATAGTGGGCTTCCATACTTTGGTCTTGAGAAAACAATTTGAGAACCTTGCAAGAGCAAAAAGTTCTCTTAACAATTGATCCATCTCTCCAGCCCCAAGCTGCTGTTGCTGTTGTTGCTATTACTGCTGCTGCTACTGCTGCTGCCACTGCTACTGCTACTGCTACTGCTACTGCTACTGCTACTGCTACTGCTACTGCTACTACTATATTCTCCTCCTGCCCTTCCTTCTTCTCCTCCCCTTCTTCCCCTTCTTCTCCCTCACCAGTGCCTCCCTTCAAACTGAGTTCCTTAATATGTTATGCCCTATGTTGGAGCACAAGTCAAATGTCTCTTCTCAATTTAATCTCCTTGATAGAGTACAGGATATCTCTTTCTACCATGTGCTTATTGTAATTTGAAGAGATTTGATACAAGTAATGTGGAACTGACATTCTATGCTCTTGAATGCCTCTTTCATATTTTCTACAGTGTCATTTTTTTCTGGTTACCAAAGCTTTTGTAAACTTATGATAGTTCTTCAGATTGGCTATTGTATAAAGATAAAGGTATTGGTGAGAAGTTCTTTTATCAACTTGTTGATTACATACCCCAATATGAATCTTTTGAAACAGAATTTAAATCATACCTTTCCTTTGCTTAAATTAAAACTCTAGTGAATAATTATTTTTCCGAGTAAGTCAATGATTATCAAAGCTTTGAAGCATGCATATATTATGTGTCCTCAATTCTGAGATTTCACTGTTTCTCAAACACATTGCCCATTTCTCCAAAACACAAACATCAGCACAATGTTTGTACTAGTTGATTTATCTTCTCGTAATATCCTTATATCAGGTTAATGCATACCTTCTTCAAAGCTGTCTCCTTTCTCTCCTGTGAATCTGGTTATATTATCCCATTTGTCACAGCCAATCTGTTTTATCCCCTAAGACCATACAAATCTTTCTGAGTTCCTTAGGTATATTCCATTTGTCTTGGAACTCACTATGTAACCAAGGCCAGATTTGATTCCTTCAGACTGCAGAGTGTGGAGATTATAGGACTTCATGGCCACACCAGGCTGATTTTTATTTTATACAACATTCCCAGGTCTGTCATGGCTGTGGAAGGGATAGTATGACATATTTGCAACCTCTAGAGCAAAGCTAGAAGGTTTCTTCAAGTACTGAAGTTGCTGTAGATGTAAAGCTTATTTGCATAATAATATGCATATTTTACTTCATGTTCCTCCTTTAAGGAATGTTGTCCCGATCAAGGTTATAGGGGAATGTTCTTCCTGCCAAGATTATGATTCCAAGATAATCAGAAATAGCATGATTCCAGGAAGCTAAAATATATCTGGTGATGATCAACAAAATGATGACACTGTAACATTCAGGAAAGCTCTGAAGGCTGTAGGAAAGATCTCTGAAAATATGAGTTAAAGAATATATAAATCAGTGTAAGAGCTGTCCTTTACAGGATATCTCAACTATGCAAAAGATAAGGATACAATATTAATTGTATAAGGCAGTGTGTGAATTTGAAATAACAGAGGCAGTTATACAAATGAATCAGCTTACTCAGAGAGATATTATGAAAAAGGACATGATTTGATCAATAGAGTAAAAAATAAAAGAAAACGGGATCATGAGAGAGAAAGGAATAGTTAAAAAACAAGGCTAAGATAGATAATTATATAATATCAATAATTATATAATATTGGTGGTAAAATGGTGGTCTTCTGCATGGAAGCCATCAAAAACAAAATTTGGTCCAGATATTCTACTTCCTAAAGGAGGTAGTTACATGTGTGACTCAAACTGTGGTTGAGAATGGACAAAAGTATGAAAAATAGATGATGGCTTAATGATATTCCTACTTTCTTGGAATACTTTATACTTTCCAATAATAACCCTTGGAGTTCATACCATGCATGTTCTTTTGGGTCTGAGTTATCTCACTCACGATGATACTTTCTAGTTCCATCCATTTGCCCGCAAAACTCATGATGCCCTTGTTCTTAATAGCTGAATAGAATTCAATTCTGTAAATGAATGACATTTTCTGTATCCATTCTTTGTTTCTGGGAAAACTGGTTATTTCCAGTTCCTGGGAGGAAGAAAGCTGCTATGAACATAGTGGAGCATAAGTCCTGTTGTAGGTTGGGGCATCTTTTTGGTATATGCCCAAGAGTGGTATAGCTGGGTCTTCAGGTAAATCTCTTTGCAATTTTCTGAGGAACCATTAGATTGATTCCAGAGTGATTATACCAATTTGCAATCCCACCAGGAATGGAAGAGTGTTCCTATTTCTTCACATCCTCGCCATCATGTGCTGTCACTAGAGTTTTTGGTCTTAGCCCTTCTGATTGGTATAAGGTAGAATCTCACTAATAAGTGGATATTCGCCAAATAGGAAAAAAAAAAATACAGCATACCTAGGATACAATTCACAGAACTCAAGAAGGTTAACAAGCAGAAGAGCCCAAGTGATAATGCTTCAATCTTACTTGGGAGGGAGAAGAAAATAATCAGAAGAGGCAGAGGGAGGGAGTAACCTGGGTGGGAGAGGGGAGGGGGAGTTAAAAAGGGGAACATAATCAGGTATTGGGCAGAAGAAAAAAGAGAAGTCCTGAGGGCCAGCAGAATGAATAGAAATATGCAACCTCTGGGGATGAGGGAGGTGAGAGGTGGGTCAACCCTCTGGAAAGTATCAGAGATTTGGTAAGTGAGAGATTCTCAGGTCTCAAATCAAGAAACATTAGATGAAATGCCCAACAGTGGGGAGAGGGAAATCATAGAGTCTACCTCTAGTAGAAAAACAGGGCATCAAGTGAAGGGATAGAGTTGTCATCTCACAGTCAAAAACTCTGACCTATAATTGTTCCTTTCTAAAAGAACTGCAGGTACAAAAATGGAGAAGATCCTGGGGAAAAGAGGTCCAGTGATAGTCTTAAATTGGAATCCATCTCAAGGGGAGGCTTTAAGGCCTGACACCATTACTGATGCTCTGGTGTGCTTACAGAGAGGAGCCTAGCCTGCCAGCCTTCTATGCAAGGACCAACAAGCAGCTGAAAGAGTCAGATGCAGATACTTACACTAAACCAATGGATAGAAGCCAGGGACCCCTGAGGTTGAATTAGGAAAAAGCTGAAAGAAGCTGAGGAGGAGGGCAACCCCATAGGAAGACCAGCAATCTCAACTATCCTGAGAATCCCTGAGATCTCTCAGACACTGAGCCACTGTTTGACCCATGAAGGTCGCAGCTACCAGTAGTTACCCCTCGCAAAGACACGGAGATCAAGAGCGATGCAATCAGCAAGAGGTTTATTATTTCCAATGCACTGGGGCCGTCCTGCACATGAGGCAGAGGCGACCCCCAATTCCTAAAACTCACACTTTTTATACACTCTTGAGGCAGATTCTGGTCACAGCCTGAGTTGGTTGTTGACCTTTCACACAATTAGGGGATTCTTAGTGAGTCCTCCCTGTGGTTATTCTTTACCCCAGGGTTAGTCACTCTGGTTATTCTTTACCCCAGGGCCATTGTTGTTCGGAAGAGCCTATGTTGACAGATAATACCTGATAACTAGTTGGCCTTATCTCTGGGGGGGTGGGGGGGGGAATGCCCCTTTCTTATGTACCATAGGAAATATCTGCTAGCTAGATGGCCCTATCTCCAGAGAGGGGAGGAGGGGAGGAATGCCCCTTTCTTCTGCTAGCTAGGTGGCCCTATCTCCGGAGAGAGGAGGAGGGAAGGAAAAACATTTCTTTCACCACCAACCAGGCAACATATGTGAGCTGGTCCAAAGCCCCCAGAAACATATAGAGCAGAGGACTGCTGGATCTGGCCTCATTGGGAGAAGAGACTAACCATGGAGAGACTTGAAGCCCCAAGGAGTAAAGATGCCTGGTTTGGTGAGGGCTCATTCTCTTGGAGACAGGGGGAAGGAGAAATGGGATGAGGAAGTGTGGGAGGGGAGATGGGGATGGGAGCAACAGCTGGACTGTAAAAAAATAAAAGTAATACTAATCAAAAAATCATAACATTCAGTTGCAACAGATTGTTATGATAAATAGTGTTAAGGGACAAAAAAAATCAAAAAACAAAAAACAAAACAAACAAATAAAACAAACCAAAAAAACAGCATAAGCCTTGGAGTTGATATAAAAAAGAAAAAATCCAAAGATTAAAAGAATATATTGAGATAGCTAGGAATTATAAAAACGGTCTTCAATACTGTTTGCATGGGCATAAACAAGAGCTCTTTATATTGCATGTATATACACACACGTGTGTGTGTGTGTGTGTGTGTGTGTGTGTTATACTTAAAGGTACTTTCTCACATAAAAATAGCCTCTATGTCTAGACTTGGCTACCACAAGCACTGTGCCCAGTGAACTGTATAAGATTTGCTATGTCAAAAAAAAATACACTTGCTTTCTGGTTCATTTGCCTTGAATGTGTTCTGTATTTTAGTTTCCATTTCTAAGAGTCACGGGGCTAAGGTCATAAAATGCTGATTCCTGGAATGATCAAAAAGGATCCTGGGGTAAATGACTACTATTATGCAATTTCTAAGGAAATAGCTTATGCAAATCAATGACTGGGCTTTGTTCTGCAAGAGAAAGGGAACTTTCTTGTGCAGATATCTTGAGCAGATCAGCTTCCATCCATCACTGATGCCAAGTCATTCTTAGATGCTCCCATTCACCCCTTCCTCAGGACCTTCTTTCAAGCTGAGACTGGTCCTTGGCACAACATTATTAGTTTTAACTTTACTAGATAATTTAAATATAAATGTGTTTCTTATGTTTCTCTTTTGTTTCATTACAGTACTTGCTATAAGCCCAGAACCCTGTGCATGCTAGGCCTGCTACTGACCTACATTTGGTGATGTATTGTAGTTTTCTATTGTTCTTTAAAAATATTATGACATTTTAAATATTCATTTATTTAGTGGTATGTGTATGGGTGTATGCCACAGTGCTCACAAACAAGTCAACAGGAATTTGTTCTTTCCTTACACCATATGGATCTCAGAGATAGAACTTGGGTTGCCCAGCTTAGTGACTGTCTACATTTATTTAGTTACTTTTAATAGATTTGTGTGTATATGTGTGTATGTATATATGTATGTTGTTGCTGGAGGAGGCCAGAAGAGGTTGTCAAATCTCCTGAAACTGGACTTACAGGTGGTTCTGAAGCACCTGGTATAGATGCTGTGAACCAAAGTTTGGTCATCTGGAAGGACAGTGTTCTTATCTACTATGCCCACATCTCTCGGCAATTTTGTTTTTTGAGATAAGGTCTCAATAAATTGTCCTGGAAGGCACTGAATTTACATTATATCCTATGTTGGTCTGGAATGTACCTTCCTCCTGCCTCATCCTTACAAGTGACCAGGACTATAGGCATGAGCCTCAAGGTCTAACCCAGCTTGTTTAGTTCTCTATGTCTACAACAAAGAGAAAATTAATACTGAAGGCAAAAAAATTGCCTCTTTTGTTTTCTGATCTATCTTCAAATCTGTCATGGCTATCTACAACCCAGAAACAGTTTATAAGAAATGCTAAGTATATTAACCTCTGCTTATAATTCATAATAATTTTTATTCTTATGTAGAATGATTTTAATGCATTGATTTTGTGAGTAAATGTATTTGATCACTAATAAAAGCTGGAAATTACCAAGTTAGAATTTCTTTTAAAGAGAAACCATAGAAATTTCCTTTAGTAAATTTTAATTTGCTTCCCAGTATATTAATAATGATACAAAATCCCAGATATGTTCTAATATCAAGATAATGATATTAGAGAAACTTGTAATTTTTTTATGCCCAAGCTCTTCTATCTCTAATTCTAAAACTTAATTTTATTAAAATTTATGTCATAATGAATTTTCAAAGCAATTTTCAAGCAAAAAAGACTGAATCCTTAAAACAATTCCAAGCTAGACTAGTTGAAGCTCCATTCTTGGAATGCTGGTGTGGGTCAGTGTAGCTCAGAATACCCTCAACCTTTGTCCAGTGCACCTATTTCCAGAGCCTTTTTATCACACTCTGTTCTTGCCAAGTTGCTTATATTGATTTCAGAGTCCCAAGACAGACATAGTATTCTGTGAACACTTGACCACAACTGACAGCAGAGGGAAGAGAACTTGCTGTTTTTAGAGCCTCTGCTTGAGTGTACATTTTTCCACTTCATCCCTCCTTCCTTTACAGAATGATTTTGCTGACAAATTTTAACTTTGAGCCAATACTAAAGCTTGGAATTTATTTTTCTGGCAATTGCTTCCAAGCTAGTTATTTCTGATTGTGTAGTCATGGAAATTATGTCTTAGCCTTAAAATTATTCTATACTTATCAATGTTAAAATTAGTGTTTTCCTGTCTAGCTTTGAAGGTCAATTTCAACTCTCCTCTTATGGATCAGCTGCTTAATAACCTTGACAACGTTGGCATGTCTATTGAAATTATTAAGTCCAGAATATTCCATCTCTCTACAGCTATATGAATATAAACCCTTGGTGACATGGTTATGCTTAATTCCTTTTTATATTCCCTACAGAATTCAGCAATGTATGCTCCATTCTTAGCTAGTACCAACCTATACTTGTTCCTCATTATTGCTGAATTGTATTACAGTCATAACCTCTAGCCAGTCAACCTAACTCATGTTACTTCATAACTCTCCTGGACCAATGACAGGGTAGACTGATTACTTGTGAGAAGTCTAAAATATAGCCAGTTTATAAATACAAATACTTATGCCACTCTTTTCTGAGATGCCCTTCAGCAAGTTCTACCTGCCTTAGTCCAGTCTATCTATACAGATTCAATTTCTACATATCTTTTCTGCCAAGTTATTGCTGATGCCTCAGAATGGCTCTATAGCCTTGTGGTTAAGGACTCAAGCTATAAAATGAGATTTCTTGTGTCAGTTGCTGATGTCTCTTACTAGATATGTAACTGCAGTAAAGTTACTTAACATCTAGTTAAGTATCTGGATCCTAGTTCCTTATCTGTAATGAAAACAATGGCTTCTACCTCACAGAACTCTAGTAAGAATGACATAATAACATCTAGAAAGAGCATACAATAAGCACTCAGTACATTCTACCTCTTATTAGTGGCATAAAAGTCTGACATTGCTTGTTTGGGCGTGATCATTTTTTTTTCAGTGGAACTCTCTGCATAATTTTATTATTGCTATTTATTATTAACTATATGCAGTGGTATATGCATGTACCTGTATGACAGTGTTTGTGGAGGCCAAAGGTCGCTGTGTTTGCAAAGCAAACACCTTATCGGCTGATTTGGCTATATCAGCTAGCTGACCAGTAAGCCACAGGGATCCTCTTGCCTCCACTTACCCAGAACTGGAATTGCAGGAATGTTCCATGGCACCTGAATTTTCACTTTTATAATACATGTGCTAGGGATTGAACTGACATCCTTATGTTTGGACACCAATCATTTTTATCAACTGAGTAATCTTTTCCAGCCCTGAACATTCATTTTTAAATTTTTAGTTCTTGATTAAGCGTGAACTAAGGATAAGGAATTAGTCAGCTATCAGTTGGACTTGATGCTGTACTTACTATTAAATAAAGTGCAATAAATATCATTAGAATGACTGAATAAGCTGAACTATCTGTTTTAAATAAATATATCAACAACTCTAACAATTATTTCCTAAAATATCTGCTCAAGGAAGTTTGTCATAAATTTTAATATGATCACATAGCTATGTTGTTAGCTAACATGCCCCAGTAGCAAGATCTTTCCTGCCCACTATACTCAAAATCATAAGTTCTTCCACTCTAGCCATATAGCTTCCTCCAAGATCATCTCCTTCCCTTTGGCAATTGCCTTTCTGAAACAGACCCAGAGATGCTATAGTTCTCCTTCACCATCCCCTTCAGCTATTCCTCTTAGACAATCTCCACTCCTGCCAAGCCTGTGTACTGCTTACTACCATGGAACTTCACAACAGTTATATCTTGCTGGGACTCAGGTGAGCCACTTGTGGTGTGCTTGTTTGCCTCCTCTATTTTTGTCTGTTCAGAGTACTGGAAGACCTGCTGCTACCTGTCTGCCTCAGTCCTTTCTTCGGGCCTATATCATTTTACTTTGAAATCATTGCATCTTTGGTCAGAACTAAAACAGCCCATATTCTGCCTCTGTGGCCATTATGGGAACCATATGCCAAGTCCTGTTTAATAAAATTCCACAATCTGTCCCTTTCCCCAGACTGATAGCCTCTTACTGACCCCATCTACTTTGCTAATCTGGGACTGTTTGGAATCTGAACCTAGAGTTACAACCAGAGTTTCAGGTCTGGAACTGGTCAGAGTATGAACCCTAATACATATATTAAGGACACATGCTTCACTATGCTCACAACAGTCTTATTTATAATAGCCAGAAACTATAAACAACCTAGATGTCCCTCAACAGAAGAATGGATACAGAAAATGTAGTACATCTACACAGTTGAGTACTACTCAGCTATTAAAAACAATGACTTCATGAAATTCACAGGCAAATGTATGGAACTAGGAAATATCCTGAGTGAGGTAACCCAGTCTCAAAAGAACACAGATGGTATGTACTCACTGATGAGTGGATATTAGCCCAAAAGCATGGAATACCCATGATACAACTCATAGACCATATGAAATTCAAGAAGAAGGAAGACCAAAGTGTGGATGCTTCAGTCCTACTTAGAATGGGGAACAAAATAATCAGGGAAGGTAGAGGGAAAGTGGGACGTGTGAGGGAGAGAGAAGAGGGAGAGAAAATGGGGCAAGATCAGGTATGGAAGGAGACAGAGTAGAAGTACAGAGGATCAGGAAATTGAACAGAAGTGTGTAGCAGTGGGGATGGGGAACTGGGGTAGCCAACAGAAAGTTCCAGATGTCACGGAAGCAAGAGGTTCCCAAAAACCCAATGGCAATGACATTAGCTGAAACATCCAAAGTCAAGACAGAAATTGTAGAGACCATATCTAGAGGTTACTCATGGCCCCAGGTTAAGGGATGGAGAGACCCACCCATCCCAAAAATATTAACCCAGAATTGCTCCTGTCTAAAGGAAATACAGGGACAAAGAGTAGAGCAGAGACTGAGAGAAAGGCCACCAAGAGACTGCCCCACCTGGAGATCCATCCCATCTGCAGACACCAAACCCAGACATTATTGTTGATGCCAAGAAGGGCTTGTTGACAAGAGCCTGTTATAGCTGTCCCTGAGAGGCTCTGCCAGAGCCTGAAGAATACACATGTGGATGCTTGCAGCCAACCGTTGGACGGAGAAATGAGACCCCAAAGGAAGAGTTAGGGGAAGGACTGAATGTGCTGAAAGGGTGTGCAACCCCATAGGAAGAACAACAATATCAACCAAGCAGACCCTCTAGAGCTTCCAGGGACTAAATTGCCCACCAAAGAGTACACATGGAGGAACCCTTGGCTCCAGCTACATATGTCACAGAGGATGGCCTTATCTGGTATCAATGGGATACTCCTTGGTCCTGTGGGAGGCTCAATGACATGGCATAGGGGGATGCTAGGATGGTGAGGCAGTAGTGGGTAGGCTGGTGGGTAGGGGAGCACCCTCATAGAAACAGAGGGAGGCAGATATAATAGGGGGTGTTCTGTAGGGAAAGCAAGAAGGGGGCAACAGTTGAAATATAAATAAATAAAATAACAAATATAAAGAAAAGAAAAAAAAAAACCTAAATGCAAGCAATACCCTATGATCAAATCCGGACCAGCAGATATCAGGAAAGTATTATATAAATCAGGGGTGTATTCAGGGAAAATAGCTATGAGTGAATGTGGCATAGAACCATCAGCACTCTATTCAATTTCAAACCTTATGAAGAAGTAAAGAAGCAATGAAGGCAAGAGTCTTGTGTGAAAATATCTTAATGTATAGTATAATTTAAAGAAATTTTTAGAGAGGCTGATGAAGAAATTTTGAGCTAAAATTGTTCTTTTGATAACTCCTGTATTTACACAAATTCCGGAGGTTTGATACCTTGCTGCTCATCATTGGCCAGGAGGATCTTGTAGAAACAGCAGTTGATAAATGCAGAAGTCAACAGCCAGGGTCATTGCTCAGTTATGCTTTCCACAGGAGAAGATCTAAGAGCATCATTTTTGTAGCCTGCTATGCTCCACCCTTGTTTTCATGATTTTGAGGAGATGATTAGTATGAAATGTAAATGATTTACATGAATCAAGCCCAGAACTCTATGTGTCTTGGAGACTGATACTTCCCAATTATTTTAACCTTCATGGCCAGGTGGATTTGCCCTTTATCCGATTATGCTAGCAATGAGCTTTATAAATCTTGAAATATGAGAATCTATGCCTCATGGAACTGGCATTCTAGTGAAGGTTATAGACATGTCAGCAATGAAATATAATGGAAGGTGAAAGGAAATGTGTGTTTAATACAGGTATAAGCAATATGTTGTGGAGGAGCAAAGAAAAATGCATGATTCCAGTGTTGATATTTAACAAGAGGCTTTACAGATGAAGATTTAGTTGAAAATAACCAATTTATTTGCAATTATTATTTAAAATTTTATACACTAATTATGGGATTCAAATTTTGTACATACTAGAATCATCACAAAGGCTTGTTAAAATATTATTATTGAGTCTATAACCAGCTGAAGAATTTCTGTATCAGTAGAGGTTTGTGATAGAGGTCAGGTACTTGTCCCTCTATCACGTTTTGAGGAGCTACGGGACTTGCTCTTTTGACTGGCAGTACCATAAATATAAGCAAATAAAACAAGAGTTTCTGTTGATGTTTAAGAATATGAATTGATGAAGCCATTGCCCCTATAGCCCCTCTTTAATTAACTTTAAGCATATTATCCAGACCTAACTATTGAGAGAAGAGGTGATGTGGTATCAAGCAGCTCTTGATATAATCTGAGATGCTTAGCATCATTTTGTTGTGGTGGTTCTTGTTATTTTATTTCTGGATTTATTTCTCTAATCTCATCCCCTGACTCTCTTTCATCAGTCTCCCACTGTGTACATAAAAAAAAAAAAATCTCTCAAGAAGGTGAAATAAATGCATTCATTCAGTATATAGATTTGGAGCTCTTGTTTCTTAGACTTACCAATGTGCATTTAAAATACATACATAGCCTTGTTTATCAGTGTTCTATACATTTATGTTGTTGAAAGTAGTCTACTGTATGCATATTTCCTACTATTTTATGCACTCATGGGTAAAGCCATTTTCATGACTTTCAAGTTTGGACAAGTCAAAATAAAGTTGTGCTTATTTATAAGTTATAAATAGCATATCTTGGAATTTCAGGGTCATGTGGCAAGCACATGTTTAATGTTATGGGAAGCTATTAAGCTATTTTGAAACTAACTTTTAGTTTGAAAGTAAAGAATATTTCACATTTTCTTAGTGTTGAATAAGAGCCTTCATTACTCCAGGTCGCACAGACCTGTATTTTCAGTCTTTGAGATAGGATGAGTCCATAAAGTTTTCAGACTCGACTACAAGTGAGTTCCTGACCAGACAAGGCTAATGTGAAACTCTGTTTCAAACAACACGAAATAGAGATAAAAATATTTCTAATGTCTTCAGATATTTTCTCCACTTAACATTGTCAGATTTTTTTTAGTGTTTTAAAAGGAACTTAAAAAAAAAAAGTCACCCAACTAAAGTAAGGTAGGCACACAAATAACATGTGTCCAGTCCTAAACTTTATAAATCTCCATGAAACAATTTGTTTTTTTAAAGTAGTCATTCAAGTGAGCCTACAGTCATATTTCATTGTCATTTAAATGTTAAATAATGACTAATGATGCTGTTGTCAGGTCATGTGCATTTTCTTCAATACTTTTTCTTTTGGAGCTTTGGGACATTCCTGTGGCTTGGTGCAAATCCATTGCTTTTCTTCAAGTCAGTGTTTATCACAAAACTTAGAGATGAAGAAGCATTTTATTCGTATAACCTAGAACAATGTCCAGCAGCCAGGTGCACACAGACCTCCTGAGTGCTCTTGTTGACTGTGTGCTCCATTGACACACAGATCCTCAGGAAGGTCTGGGACCTTTTGATTTAAAGAACTATTCTTGGGGCTGAAGAGCTGGCTCAGAGGATTCGAGCTCTTGCAGAGGACCGAGGTTTGGTTATCAGTCCCCAAATATTGGTAAAATCTATTTGCAATTGCAGTTCCAGAAGAATCTATTGCCCTCTTCTGGCCTTCTAAGGGACTGCATATATGTAGTAGGCAGGCAAATGCAAATACCCCCCCACACACACACAAAATAAATTAAAATCTTTTCTTACAAAATCCATCTTTTTATTTTTACACTTTATTTATTTACTTTGTCTAAAAATAGTTCTTTCTCTTGAAGTAGAGAAAAATAAGGAAGATAAAATAATTCTAAAAGTTTCTGTTAAATCCTAGCAGCTTGTTTAAAAAAAACATAATATTTTAAATACACAGTTAAAATATACCTATTAAAAATTTTAATAAATCAACCTATGTTTTTACCTGAAAACACCAGAAAAATAGGAATGAAAATATCTCTCAGGTCTGGGTTCCAGCTTTTCTTTTCTTCTTTACTTTACTTTTCTTCTCTAAGGATAAGTCATATTTTTTCCAGCTCTGAGATTTCTTTTATTCATTTTATGCGCCATACAGATTGGGAAAGGATCTTCACCAACCCTACATGTGACAGAGGGCAAATATCTAAATTTATAAAGAACACAAATTATTAGACACCAATGACACAAATAACCCAATTAGCAAATGAGGTACAGAGCTAAACAGAGAATTCTCAACAGAGGAATCTCAAATGGCTGAGAAACACCTAAAGAAATGTTCAAAGTCCTTAGTCATCAGAAAAATGAAAATCAAAACAACTCTGATGTTCAATATTACACCAATTAGAAGGGCTAAGATAAAAAACTCAAGAGATAGCACTTTCCAATTAAGATATGGTTTTTGTTCTATCCTGCCTGGGTAAATAATGATTTCAATATTAATTTAAAGATTTACAACAGTAAAAAGGTTAAAAACTACTGCCTTAAAGATATGTTTAGCCTTGTTTTTTAGCTAAGTTTTATTGCCATTAAGTTACAATATACTGTCTTTATTTACTAGATACATTCTTAGGACAATTAAACACAGGATGTATAACTCAGATATGCTTAATAGATACTGGCTCTCATTCTTGTCAGAAATGTGTTAAATATAACTTTAAATGTTTAAGCTTATTAATTATTTTAATTAATTATTAATTATTTTATATTTAAGCTTATTATGACAGAGACTCCCAAAGCCTAACAATGACTTCCCACCCCCAAGGTCTCAGAAGACATGGGCACAGCAACAAGATTCTACCTGGATTGTGGTATGATAACCACTGAGAAACACTGCTCCATTGCCTTGCCTGCTTCCAGGGTTTGGCCTACATTGTAAACAACCAAAAAGATACCCAGAATCAAATGTCCCACATTGTCTAAGTCAAGGTGGGTTATTTCTCCCACATTCTTACTTCACAGGAGAAAGCTTCTCATCTTCTGGGTCTGACAGCCAGAGTGACTGCCCAAATTGGAGACCACAGGGACCTGGAAACTATTTAGGTAGTGGATTATAAGCCAACCTCTGTCATTTTAAGTAATACATGACTCCTCGATTGTAGTTTATTCTTCCCAGATTTCGGATTACCTTACAGCTAGAAAACAGACCTAGCTCTTTAGCCCAAGGTAATCCACCAATTTGTTACCTAGTTAATACTATCAGATATCTTATCAAAAAGACAGACAGGTTTACCTTACTCATAGGGTTCATGATAAAGGATAAACAACTTCAGATGTAAGCTTTCAAAGATATAACCTTCTGTTACTTCTTCATCTTAACTCAGTTTCCAGTGACTAAATGCTTCATATTTCCTCCCCTTGTTATGTCACTGTCCTAATATTGACCAAGATAATTCTTATAAATTAGCTTAACTCTAATAAAACATTCCACTATAGAATCCAACTTTTATAATCACAAGTTCAATTTTTAACTTTCCTTTGATTGTCTTTTAACTGTAGATTTAAGGTGTTTCTCATGCTAAACCAGGCTGTTAACAAATTTATCTCTTTTATAAGGTTACAGGCTCCATGAAACACACATCTACCCCTCATAGACCAAATAGACTCCATCCCTATAAGTATACCTGCTAATCAATAGCTTAAGTTCCTATCTGTCACCTATTCTAGAGGATGTGATTTCTCCCCTGTTTCCTGGAATTGGGATTCCTCTTATCCCAACAACCAAGACCTAAGAGTTTCAAATGTACACCTAAGAAAAAAAATTTTCTTCCAAACACACATAGCATATATATGTGTGTGTGTATGTGTGTATGTGTGTGTGTGTGTGTGTGTGTGTGTGTGTGTGTGTTTGAGCATTTTATTAAGTTCAGGTGTTTACTCAAAATCTACTTGCAGGACAGCTCCAGAGAAGCAACCCACAGATGCTCCAATCTACTCTTGTACACACAGATGCTTCTACTGGACCTATTCCTTCCTACCCACACGTGGTTCCACAGACCCTGGACAGCAAGGAAACAGCCAACTCTCCTAAGATTGGACCAACATTCTCATATTCATTTTCTTAGGTTTCCCAGAGACATGGTGCCCCAAAGTCAACAGGAAGTAGCTAAAGATCAGGACAATCCCATTCTTGCTTAACCATCACCTCTTTGTAGTTTTTCCCTTTTTTAGTTAAACCAAAATGGAGGAATGTTAGCATTCCTTTGAGTCTCTGCCGCACAGTTACCAGATATGCCTGGGTTACTATAAGAGGGGTTGTTTGCCCCCTTCTGGCTCTCCTACTCTCCTACTCTTTCTGTCCCTTTTCTCCCAACCTTTTTTCCCCTCTCTCCCCCAATCTCCATTCTCCATGTATTCCTGGACAACCTCTCCCCATCCTTCTTCCTCTCTGTCTCTCTCTGTCTCTGTCTCTGTCTGTCTCTCTGTCTCTGTCTGTCTCTCTCCCTCTTCTCTTTGTCATTCTCTGTCTCTACTCCTTTCCCCATGCCCCAAATAACCTCTTTCCATACTATACCATAGTATTGCTGGTATATCAGGGGGAAGGGTTTGCATGGGAACACAGAGGCACCCCTTCCCACCTTACCATACTTGGCTCTACAAACATATCCTTGGCTCTTTCTTTTTATTTATAAAACACAACATTTAGGATCTGGATATAGTTGCAAGAAAATGTATACAATGGGCAAAATATGCAAGTTTTTTAGAGAAATTTCCAGTTGCATTCTCATAAAAACTATTGTATAGCTCTTTAGCTAATCTTACTAGTCTTAGGTAAATGCAACAACTATAGTCCTCTGCCTACCACCAATCCTCACACCTACCTTTATTATTATAAAACCATAAATAACATGTAGGCTGACCAAAGTTAAGAAAGTGTAATGGAGTGGCATGATAAAGCTAATAAGGTTTAATGTAACAGAGAATTGATTAGAAAACCCCTATTAAATGACTCTTTGAACTACTTTCATATCTCATGCACATCAGGAAAAGAAGATAAAATGAAATATGTGCCGGGTGGCAAGGGGTTTAGGACATCAATTCTTGTTTGAACCAAGTATTTCAAAACTATCTGTACATAAAAAAACATCTGGAAAAATGTAAAATACACTCATGTATAGGCTACAACTCAAAAGAAGCTGAAACAATTTTTTAGGATTTAGAGCTTGATAGTTGGTATTGTTAAGGGAGATCAATATTGGTTCTAATTTGTAGCCAGTTGACAAACACATTACTTCATAATGGTGTAGGTGGCATGTGTGTCTCTCTGAAAATCTGAGGAAGCTAAACCATCAACATTAATATACAACACAGATCAGTTATTGTCAACTGTACTTTTTAGTTTAAAAATAGTTTGAATTTGTTTTACATTTTATCAAAATCTACAAGAATGTTATCAGGTTATGATAAAGAATTCCTGGGTATTGGAGCATTCATTACTTTTTCAGGAATTCTAACATTATAATTTTTAGGTATGTAAACTTTGTGACTTTATTTTCGATCCCTAGGAAATTTAGGACTCAATATAGCTTTTAAAGAACTCTCTTAAAATAATTTTATACTATAGAAGATAAAATGTTGGGTGAGAATAAGAATAGGTGATTATAATTAAGGAAAAATATAAGCCTAGAAATGATGACAATATACCCATAATGCCAACAGTCACAGGCTGAAACAGGAAGACTAGAGTTCAAGGCCATGCTGGGCTACATAATGAGACTCTGTCTCAAAAAACAAAACAAAACAAAACTAAACTAAAAAAAAACCAAAACAAACAGAAACACAATAATAAGTAAACCTATTTTATTCTGTTTCATTTTTGTTTGTTTGTGTCTCTTGTTGCCCTTCTTACTGAAACAATAAAGACAATGTAGCAATAAATTTAATATCAGTGTCATTTATCAAATGCAAAACAAAATATGTATTTACAGGTAACATTAATTTGCCATTTTCTTAGCTCTATAAACTTTCTCAGACCTTCCTAATTTCTTTGCTATTTAATTTCTAATATTTAACAGATTAAATTGATATAAAATTCTATTCTTATTACTAGCTTCTGACAGGAAATTCGCAAAGTATTTCCCTATCCATATTAAAATAATAAATAGTATAGATATCATGATTCCAGTATGAAAAACGTAATCTAAGAGAGTTTTATATAAACTCTCTGATACATTATTTTTATTTCAAATGAGAAAAATAGACTTAACAAAGCTCAATAACTTGCAAATATTTTATAACTTGGCTTTATTATTCCATTTTGATGTTTTCACTATTTTATGATGGTTTAAATACATCTATGGAATGTAAATATCAAATACCAAATTTAATAATTGAAGTATTTAATTTCTAAAATATGTTTTGTTTGTCATTTCAGTATTGCTTATCGAGTATCTTCACTGTGCAACCCTCTGATGGAATTTTGGGCATACACGTGTTACTGGCATAGTTGAATTTCTTGCCTTCATGTGCCTTTAGGAACTTTAGTGTAAATGCAAAGGAATTTGATTAGAATCAACAGAGATCAGGTCATTCAGAAAATTCCAGGAATGTGAGAGTGTTATATTATTCCATCAATCACACCTCAGTAGGAACAAAAACAGAATATTCCATCATATGTTTGATGAGAACATAGTCATTCAATGGAAAACATGGAGTCATTGAAATTGACTAGAAAAAAGAAAATAAAGAATCAAGAACCAATGTCTCATCTGATTAAAAGTTAAAAAGAAGATAAACAGATAAAATATCAAATTGCTGAATGTATTTTATAGAATTTTGGATGATTTTATCTAAATTGATGCAAGTTACTGTGCACTGACCAATAATAGTTAATAATAGTTAATATATATTCTCAATGCCAGAAACACAAACCATATATTTAACTGATATAAAAGAATTGTAAGTTTGGATGCAAAGTTTTTCTAGATGACAATGCTATGAAACATTCTGTGGCCAAGGAGATGGCTCATTGCTACTTGCCTTTGAAACTTACAGCCTCTGTTTGATCTCTGACTACTAACATGAATAGTGAGAACTGATGCCTACATGTTGTGTTCTGACCTCCATTTTCACATTGTGGTGTATACTCAATCTTCACCCAAATATACAAAACAAAATAAATGTAATACTTTAAAAAAAATCCTCCAAACAGAAAATGCTTTTAAAGAATGGCTGTGAGAATCTGATCATTGAGGATAATAATTTTGTTACAAGTAGCTATTTTTGTTACTTTAATACCAATAATAATGAAAATACATTTATAATATAGTTGACAGAATAACCAAATTCTTTGTCTCCTTTAGTATTGCTTAATTTATATAAAATAGTTGATAAAGCATGAAAGAAATTGCAGGAAGAAGGCAAGAAAATAAAACCAGAAAAATGCATCGTCTTGATTCATGTATTTCTAAATATTCTTTCTTGGGGAAATGTATGACTATAATAAAAATACTTTCAAAGGCATTACATCTGCACTAGCAATCATTCAAGGATACAGTTATACACTTAGGTGAAAAGACCATGACATTTTCTGAAATCTTATATTTTTCTCATCAAATATATTTCTAAATATTTATAAATATTTATGCAACTTTTGCTAGTAAATGTAAAATGTAACATATTTTATTCTTTCACATTTGCAGAAAATAAGAACATCTTAGATAAGAATTCTGAAGAGTGAGAGATCAATCTACTGACCTATTTGTTTATAAAGAAAATTAATTATGCAATATTCAAATAATTTGGCCACATTCCATATGCTTCTAAAAACATTTTCTATGCTATAGATATGTAACATGATTCAACTTTTAAATAGTCTGGAAATAAAACTTAAAAGACTCCCTTTTTCTTTCAGTAGCTGAAATGCACTAATTTTCAGACATCCATTTGCTCCTAGTAAATATATAGATCACATCTTTTGAGATACAACTGTCATATATCTAGTAAATACAAAATTACCAAAGCAATGAGTGAGTCTACATCCAAAACATTTGTGAGAATTAAATGCTTATCAAATAGTACATAAATCTATCCCTACAAAATTTTATGCAGCTGTGTAGTATATTTATTTCAAAAGAACTTTATCAATTTCATAGTAGATTACAAAAAATATCACAAATATTTGTTACATTTTTATAATTAGATATTATTCTCATAAAAGAACTACATTTTGTATGTTTTATAGAGTAGCTCATATATCAGAGCTGTGGGTGTACCTGAGTGAACCTAAGTATGGAGCACCAGACAAATTCAGGAGCCTTTCTTCAAGAACCATTAAACTTAGTTGTTTGTTTTGTTCATTTGTTTGTTTGTTTGTTTTTTGGCTAGCTTTAATCCCTCATCAAGGAAGCTTCTCTTTGGAACATGTAGAGATTATTACAAAGATATACAAGTAGTCAAAATATAGGGAGTAACTGACGTGGGATGTCTAGTCTTTGGTGTGTGCAACTAAAACAGATATATCTACAGTTTAATTCCTACATCTAAGGCATAGGGTAAAATCATGAAAGATGGGCAGAGTGATCATAAGACCTAAAGGACCAAGGATTCTGTTGTCAAATAGTGTCTCCTAGATGTAACAAGGAAAATCTACCTAATAACTTTCAACAATATGATTGCCTAAACAAGACCAGAATAATAATGGCACCAGTTACCAAGCAAACATGCACAGGGAAAATTTTACATGAATCCATTCCTAAATCAAAATGATAGGTCATTTTCTGCTGAAAGAACTCAATCAGTTTACCTAGAAGAGATGAGTTCCCTAATAAGTTATCTACCTCCTAGTCACATATATACATACATATTAATAATAATTAACTAAAATGGCATAATTTTTAAAGAAGTTGAGAAACATGGGAAGAGTTGAAGGGTGGACATAGAGCAAAAGTGGTTAGATAAAATGCTTATGTATGATATTCTCAATAAAACCAAAAACTATAAACAAATATTTATTTTAAAGTACAGAGGATAGGCCCTAGTTTCTTTTGGATGCTAAGCAAATGATCTTTCAATATACAATTCCACTATTTTTTTCAGTTTTTAGTTTGTGAAGGAATCACTAAATTACCCAGAAAAGTCTTCAACTAGCTATTAATTAGTATTCTGGCTTATTAATTAAACAAATCTGTTAAGTGAATATTCATAATATGTATATTATGCTGTGCTTATTTTTATTTATTTAATTCCCCAGTAATAATAATACTGATAATAATAATAATAATAATAATAATAATTCTTTAGCCTTAATCCAGAATGAATTCAGCTTTTATACACTTATTCCACTTGATTCTCTCACTTACCCTATAAATACTTAAGCCATTATAAATAGATTGACTGATTGGTTAATCTTTAAAGTTCAATGCCAGTAATAACTATGTAATCCACATATATACATAATTTCACATAATTTTAAATAATTTAGCTAAATTATTAATAGATTTCACTTATAACTCTTCATTTTAATTTAAAACCCAATGAACTTTCATCTAACTTTTCAACTATAGTACCAAGACTTTTTCCTTGACTTTGAGATTGTCAAGTTCCATAGTAATATTCCAATCTATACATTTCAGTTTTACTTTTCTTAAGCAAATGAAAATATAAACAGACTTGTCCAAAACATTTTTATGATATTATGTTTTTTTCTATTTTTAACAGTTGTATGTCGTCATTGTGTTCTAACAATTTATAGTTACCAAATGCCAGCAGAATTTGACTTATGTATCATAGATAAAATTTGAGGAAAGATGCAAAATTGTTGTAAAAAAATAAACAACTGATAGTGACAGAAAATAAAATGTGCAGTAGAGCATTTTCAGTGTTTTGAGAGGAAATATCACATATGCTGGATCTGTGGGCAACTGACAACAGAGTGAATTAAAAAATAAAATTTGGATTAAAAATTCTTTGGAGAAAATATACTAGGTATTTACGAAAGCTCTTAAAATATAATATTTAATGATAAAATGATAATTTTATGAGACAGAGAGTATTGTCTCTTGCCTTTTTATTCCTTTTCATTTAAGAAATAACTGAAGAAAATACGTGATGCTTAAACTTTCTCTGGTTAGACGTCAACAAGGGTCTACTACCTCCAGACAGGGCAACCACTGAAATCAATGTAGGAACCCACTAATTAGTATATTGTACTTATTTACTGAGTATGGGTGATATTTTTCTTACAGCAACATAAATCATTGCTCAGTGGCCAGAACACTAGGACTCTTACACAGCATAGATGGACTCTATTAAATAAACTTTATACAATTGATATTTTATACATCTGCATACTCTAGTATCTCAGGAAACCATACGGCTATATGCAGTTCCAGGAAGATTACATGCTACTGGCATGGTAATGCAGAATGCAGTTGTTAAAATTTTATATGGAGGTCAAATGACCCTATGCACTTCTTCCTATGAAGGACGCTTGACAGTAAATAGACTGGATCTGATGAATATGATAATGGGTGTCATGCTAAGAGGATATCATTATGTACTAAGTCTCAATGAGTTTAAATTATATGCAAGGGTTGGAGCTCTAGACCAGAGGTAGACCCCCTTTCCAAGTAATCATAAGGTGATGGGTGAGTTTGAATATGCACAATACTTAGAATTTGTCTCTTTACTTATTTTTAATTTTTGGATATATACTTTATTTACATTTCAAATGTTTCCCCTTTGGAAACCCACTATCCCATCCCCCTTCCCTTGTCTCTGTGAGGGTGCTCCCCCTCCCACCTGCCCACTCCTGTCTTCCTTCCCTAGCATTCCCCTATACTAGGACATCTAACACCCTCAGGCCCAAGGGCCTCTCTTCCCACTGATGGCCAACCAGGCCCTCCTCTGTCACATATGTGGCCAGTACCATGGGTCCCTCTATGTGTATTCTTTGGTTGGTGGTCCAGTCTCCAGGAGCCCCAGGGAGTCTGGCCAGTTGACACTGTTGCTCCCTCCATGAGGCTGCAAACCCCCTCAGCTCCTTCAGTCCCTTCTCCAACTCCTCCATCCGGGACCCCATGCTCAATCCAATGGTTGGCTGTGCGCATTATTCAAAAAAATATTGCATAGACATAGGGATTATCCACCTCTTTCAAAAATTATAATTTTTGTAAAAGTAAAGATATTAATTTTTAAGCTATAACTGTTACCTAATTATGAAATCAATATAAGAATAAGCTCTGACAGATTAGAGACATCTATTAATATAGAGGCAAATATGCTTCTTGTAGTCTATTTTGAGAATATAATGATCCTACTGTCTGTCATTTGAGGAATTTTGGTCTCGATTTTATACTTTTCTGGAAATAGATAGAGCTCAGATTCTCAACATAGTCATTGTTAGACAAGAATTCTCCTAAACTAACATCTGGAAATGAGACAGTTTACAGATTAAGGCACAAGACACAGGTTATAGGAAACATTAAATGGATTTTTATAACCTACTTATTTAATGTTAAGATATTTATTACTATTTTAATCAATTCATGCAAGTTGAAAGCTTTTAATGTACCAATGATAATCCATTTCTAACATGCCATGATGATAAAATGTGTCCACATCCAGTGGGCAAAGTAGCATATGACTTTAATCAAAGAACCTAGAAGCAAAAGCAGGTTTATCTCCATGAGTTTGAGGCCACTCTCATTTATATAGAGCATTCCTGGCAAGCTAGGACTAGGTAGAGAAACCCTGTCTTTAAAAGAAGAAAGAAAGAATGAATGAAAGAAAGAAATGAAGGAAGGAAGATGAAAGAAAGAAAGAAAGAAAGAAAGAAAGAAAGAAAGAAAGGAAGGAAGGAAGGAAGGAAGGAAGGAAGGAAGGTAGAGTTATGGAACAGAGATATGGGCAGGGGCAAGTCAAGGGCAGGGATGAAGGCAGAGGAGGGAGGGGAGGGTGAGAGGGAGAGGGAATGAGTAATAGAGACAGAAAGAAGGAGAGAGATAAAAATAGAGATAAAGAGAGAGAATGAGAACACACCTGTTTCTGGCAGGAAATATATTTGCTATTAAAAAAATCTCATTATAATCAAAAACAGCTAAAGTAATGGTTATCAGCGATTCTTAAGAGGAAGGTATGATAAATTAAAAAAAAAAATAAGCATGGACTCTTTTGGAGGCAGATTCCTGGTTAGTATGTATACATAAATATACTGACTTTTATAAACCAGTACATTAATTGCATGAAGTCTGTACTGAATTTTAATGCCAGAATGTCAATATCATACAAACTTTCTACTATAATTACTTGGAATTCAATAACTATGAAATGGAAATAAAAATACATAAACACAGAGAAAACTATTTTATACTCATTTAAAATTTAGATAGCTTTATTATTTTTTTAATGGCTATCTAATGTATCAGTTCCCAGTGGTGTTTGTTAAACAGTGGTATAACCAAATTTTTGAAAAGGTCATGGATGAATATAAATGATAATAAGTATTTACTGGAAGGGTGAGTAGGATTAGAATAATACTTTTCAAAGATGGGATATACCAGTATATATTCAAATACTAATGGGAAAGATCTCAGAAAGATTATATGTACAGATAAAGCTTGTTGCTGACATTGTAAAAGCTCCCAATGAGGAAGAAGGGAGTAAGATCCAGAATATCAGGATGGGGAATGGTCTTGGATGTGAGTAATTTCTTATTGTTAATGAGGGAGTAGAGTTGAAGGGGTTGCTTACAAAGCTTTTTCAGAGAAAGGAAGCTGAGAGTGTTCTTATAGCTTTTGCTACATCCTGACCCTGCTAATGATAAAGTGGGAAAAAGGAAAAAAAGTGGGAGTGGGGTTTTAAAGACAAGAGTGGAATTTTGAATTCATTCTGGAAAGCATGAGAAAGTTGGAAGAACTATTAGTCAGTGCAATGTATAAGCATTTCCAAGGTTCAGTTGATGTCAGTAATCACTAGTCTAGAGATGTAGATTTCTCTATGTTCACTCTGCTTGGTACTGTGCTTCTTATGGCCCATTCTCAAGCCTCTAGATATTATGAGACTATGTTAACTATCTCTTTTGTTTGAAGTATTATTCAATTGATCCCATATTGGGTTCACTCTAGCTAAGCTTAGATTATATGATTAAAGGAAATTTGTGTTACTCACCTTTTATCTCCTCTCAGGCCTTGTGGACGTAAAATCATCTTAGATGTTGCTAATACTTCTTGATTATTTGTGTGTTTCCCAGCATGCTCCTCAAAGAATTTTTAAAATTACCTGTATTAAAAAGTTTCCAATTTGAAAAACCAAAAACCAAAAAAAAAAAAAAAAAAAAAAACCCAAAACAAAACAAAATAAAACAAAGTTGTATCATGCCCAGGGTCAGCAGTATTGTGCTTGATCGGATGAAGTATATTTGGCCGGTGGGAGATAGTCACTGTCTTGAAAGTCAATTCAGTAAAAGTACCTTCTAAAGTTTAATGGGCAGTATATGCTTCAGCCACGAGGCTAATAATTTGACATACTCATTCCAGTGCTCATTCAATGTTAGCTAAATTTTACTGGAAGACAAGTTGATTCTTGCATAGGTAAATGTCAGAAGGGCAAATCTGTCCTGAAAAAGACCCTGTTGCTGACAAATGTGGGATCGTTATTGTTTAATTCCCTCTGAGTAAACAATCTAGTGATCTCCTGTTGCTACTTCTAAAAATTTATTAAAGAGATTTGAGGAATGGCACAGCTGTTAAGAGCACTTTCTGCTCTTCTAGAAGATCAGAATTCAGTTCCCAGTGCCCACATTGAGGCACTACCCCTGTAACTCCAGCTCCAGGTGATTTGATGCCCTTTTCTGCCCTCTTCATACACATACACAAACACAAATAAATAATAAATATATTTTAAAAGTTTGTAATGCTGCCAAGCCTCCAGTTGTTAGTCAAAATTAAATATCAGGTAATGTCATTCTATATTTATACTAAAGTAAGTGTTAGAAAGATATGTCTTCCAATGATATAATTTTCATTTACTCTTCAGGTACATTTTGTAATACAGTATTGTATAGGGAAACTCTATGTCTAGTCCCAAGTCAACCCAGATCTAATATTTACATTCATGTGCATTTATAAATGTGAATAATTTTTAGTCAGAGAACACACAATGCTATACATATACATGCACAGAATAGTAGATTTTTCTAGAAATGATGTCTCAGTTACTATGTCTCAGTTTTTGCCAGTTACTAAATATTTGTGAATATTCCTAGGAGTTTTATGGTCTTCTAATGCATTACTTGAAATTTGAATTACGTAGATAACATAGCTTTTCTACTGAACATAAACCTAAAGGAATACAATGCCACATGGTTGAAATTCTAGGCACATATCAAAATGTTTAGTTTCTTTGTATAACCCTTGAATTTTGATGTGGACATGTGTAACTTTTGCTCAATGGGTTGTTGGCTGAAGTGACATCTTTCACTGTAGGGCTTGAGCATTTAATTGCAAGTACTTGACCCTCCATGACTGTTTTTCACTGACATGACAAGTAAAGGAACACTTGTCAATCTGAAATCCCTATCAGCCAAGGGTTGTGAAAACCTACAATGTATACAACTCATCACCCTGAGTGCATGTAGCTTGTGCAAGAATAAAGCTTTATTATTTCAAATGGAGGTTGGAAAATAATAAATTTTAGTATAAAATCAGCACCAGTTAAAACAGAAGATAGACTAACCTGAGCTACCTGGTATTTAACATTGCTACAAAATTTGCAACTCATTTTCACAAATACACATACCAAGTTATATTGAAAATTATTTTCTGTAGTTGAAATATTTCTTTATTAAATTAAAATTGCTAATTATTAAAGGCACTCTTTTTTCTCATAATCATAAGGCAGTTTTGTATAGTCAGCAAGTGGTAGCAATTTGAACTTTATCTCTGTAGAAATTAGATAGTTCTACAACATGAGAAGAAAAGAACCATAAATGTTTTAGTAAATTGGAGGGCACAACAGAAGCACTCTGTGGTATATTGGGGAACTTTTCACTGTGTCACACAAACTGAGACTCAGTCTAAAATTTTAAAACTTTATTACAAAAAAATATCATTTATTAAGGAGTAACATGAGTTTAAAAGATTTTTTATTTTACATTTATTTGTGCTTTCATTATCTTTTTTAAATTAAAATTTGCTCTTTTATTACTTATGTATAGACCATACACATGAGATCTTAGTTTGTTATTCATATCATGTACTTTATAGCAAATTGATTACAAATAAAGTAAACTGATTAACTTGACCTAAGTTTATTTCATTCATAAAAATTAAACTTAAAAATTAATATGAAAAGACAAAAATATATTTAATGAATATATCCACACAGGTAAAATGAATAAAAAATATTAATATGTGTCTAAACCTTTCTTTGGAATAGATAACGTGAGGATATATATGTAAATATTAATGTCAGTTTTAAAAACATTATGTATGTAATAATACAATTTTCATCAATTTTCAATGGTATCTCATTGAACCCTATTCCAATTCTAGTACACAACATGGTCTCTATTCCTTAAAGTTCTCAAATCCTTTTAAACAGTTTACTACTCCTAGCCCAGGAGATGTTATTCATAATGGACATTGCCCTTACTCATATAAGAATAACATATCTGTGCTTTTAAATATGTTATATACATATTTAAATGTTTTAATTAATTAATTAATTTTACTTTACACTACAGATTTTATTCTCCCCAACCCTGTCCACCCTCTGGCTGTTCCACATCCCATACCTCCTCCCCAACCCCCTATCTCCATGTGGATGTTTTCCTGTTTATTTAACTTAAATAAAATTTATCATTTATTTTTCTTGTTAATGTATGTTTATCTTGATATAAGGATATACCACAGTTGGTGATATACTATTCTAGCATTCACAAAGCTTGGTTTTTCCTACATTATGTAAACTAGATTTGGTAGCACTTGCCTGAATCCTAGTACTTTGAAGGTGGAGGACTGAAGATAAGAAATTTCAGGTCATCCCAGCTACTTAACTCTCTCTGTCTCTGTCTCTGTCTCTCTCTCTCTCTCTCTCTCACACACACACACATGAATTCAAAATAACATTAATGTAAATTCAAAATAAACTGTTATTTATGTTTGAGATTCCAGTTTATATACTTTTTTCCTTTCCTATTCTCTCTTTTATTTATTATGTCACTACATGTCAGTAGATCTAGAGTTTGTATACCTAGATCCCTCAATTATCCCCTACATTTTTTATTTGGAGTCTTGTTAAGTATAAACACTCAGGCCTCATACATACTAAGCAAACACTGTATTACTGAGCTATATACCCCTGGTCCTAATTCATGATTTTCAAATTCCCAGGGAAAAGGGATAAAATCTCTTAAATACAAAATAATTCATTAAAACAGTCTAAAATTTGTATACTGCATCTTTGAAAGTTAAAACAATATGACACTCTAACTTCTAACTCAGGCAATTTAATAAATACCGTAAAGCACTTTCTTCCCAGAGAGAATGGTTGAAATCAAATCATGAGACCAATATAATAAGAATTATTAAATGGCTTTAACTCGAGAACAACAGTAATCTATATGCAACTTATCAGTAGTTGATTGGTTCCAATTATTCCTTCAAACATCTAGGAAAGACAAACCATAGACATAAAAAGCTCTTTCCCATTTGCATATTCATAATACTTCAGTGAATAACCAGGACTGGCACTGATGCTGCCTGAATATTAATGCAGGGCCAACAGCTGAGCTGAAGGGCAAAGCAATATATAGCAACAAAGTGTGATTTTCCTGCAGAAGTCTCAATTAAACTTAAAGGTGGACAGCTTTTTAAACCATTTTTATTATTATTTCATTTCTCGCAACAAGATTTGCTCACATTGCTTAAGGTAATCAAGTCAGATTGCAGAAGTATTAAAGTATATATTTTACTTATATTTTAGGCCAGATATTATCATGCAGACATATTTTATACTCCATTACAAATCTCTTCAACCTCTATGCTAAAATTCCTATGCAATATGCATGCTAGAAGGAGGAACTCATGTTGTAAATTGCATTAAGCTGAAGGGCATCTATTTTTACATGCCTTTAAAATATTTAAAGTTGTTAGCTATTAAACAGTCAAATCATAAAAACCTTTTGCCTTGAATTTCCTTTCCTTCTTCATCCTTTAATTTCTCAGAGAGTAACATAAACAAACAAAACAACAATAATAACAACAAAACCCACCAATCTGGCCTCACCCATTGCTAGAGTTCTTTTAGCCATATCTGGCTTAATTTTATTGATCAGTACTAAAACCTAAAACTTTGGGACACAGTTCTTGCAGTTTATTCCAGGAGATCCAGAAGAATATTTTGGAAAGAACATGTAGGAGGGACAAAGGTGCTTTTATGTAGATATTTTGGGCCATTATTTCAATGACAGTAAATCCATGATTTCTAATCCTTATTGACCATATACTGGCTTGCCTGATTTCAAAGGTTATCTGTTTAGTGATGATATAGGACAATATTCAGAAATAACATTCAATTATCATTCTAATAATGATAGAATATACAAAAAATCAGCTGTAATAATAAGGATTTTTAAGTCACTTCATTCTTAAATTTCATTGTTATATGAGACAGAATGTGAATAATGTTCTCAGAAGGAAAAAACTAGAGGTTAATTAATCAATTAAATTTCTATTTATACTCTTTTATGATGATTATTCTTTGTAATAGAAAACAACCTTTGTTTTACAACAAATCCCACATGGAAAAATATGAGTGATTCTATATTTTTATAAATTCATGGCACATAGATATAGTTTTGAAGATTAAAGTACCATTACACAAAAGCTACAAATACCTACAATAACAGAGGATATAAGTGCATAAGATGAGTTATTCCAGTGGCAGTAGAAATATAAACAGATGCATAATTAATGTGTGTTACAATTGTCTTCTCACTAATCAACTTCAGTATATTCCTAGAATGTGTCTATATTCTTTTTGATCTCATGACACTTCATATTGTCATATTTTGTTTCACAGTCATTTTTTAAATCAGAAGAGTTTAGTTGAATGCAAAAAGTATGTTTGTACTTCAGAATTCATTCTAATTCCACACAATTTCACTTCATAAAGTGTGCCTTGGTTAATAGCACACATTATTAGGAAAACATATTTGAAAAGAAGCAAGAAGCAAATAGCACATTAAAAATAAAAAGATGATGGGTACGAACATACATCAAATCGAGTCAGAATCTTCTTCCTTAGAGTTAAACACATACTGATTTTATTTAAAGTAAGAGTAATATTCACAGAACTTTACATATTAAAAGATTGAAATGAATACTAGAGTACAGGTCTGTAAAATAATACATAAACTTTGACTTAAACAGCTGATGAATTTCTAGATAGATATTTCTATTCATATTTGATCCACTTGTATTAACAAAACATTCTTGAATTTCATTAAATGTGAACAATAGAAGATAAGAAGCTAATAGCATGTCTGAGCGTGCAAGGAAACATTCATGAACCCCAAAAGACCACCAAGGAGATGACTCCAATGTAATCACATTAGGGTCTCTTTATTACAAACTTAAGTTTGGGCTTACTCACCACTGACCTGCAGGATGGTTTTGGTGAAGCAGCCCCAAACTCTCATCAGACAAGGTTTTGTATGGCATGGAAAGTCGGGGAAGGGGTGTCCAGCCTGGCAAAGCATCTAATAGAATGACTATTATAAGCCAACAGGTGGGTGCTCTGAAACAAAACTATATACAGTCACAAATGGTTTGAAAGTGCATCTGAAGCATCAGATTAATCTTTGACTAGGAAGTATATAGGGAGTAACTCTGGCCAAGGATAAACCATGGAGTTCTTCTTGGTACTTAGCTGCAGGTCAAGTTGTCAGGCCTTCTTCTTCTTCTTCTTCTTCTTCTTCTTCTTCTTCTTCTTCTTCTTCT
>JADRCH010006580.1:110288-136773 GCA_019843965.1 Rhynchomys soricoides
CTCCTCCTCCTCCTCCTCCTCCTCCTCCTCCTCCTCCTCCTCCTCCTTCTTCTTTTATTTAGATGGAGGCCAGTTCCAAGATGGAGTAGGTTTGGTCTCTGTTGCTCTGTTTAGGTAGATATGTGATATACAATGAGCATTCAATAATTATTTCTATGGCACAACGTGTCTACCATTAGGTACTGTTGAGAGACAAGACAGAACAAGGCTTTTTCTGAGGCCTTAATATGTAGAGAAGTAACATAGTTCCTATTCTCAATCAAGGAACATGTTCGTTCAACCCAGTAATGGCCTGGGGCCAGGACCTTTGGAGACCTTTCACTTCCTCCTAAGAGCTAAACTCTTCATACCCTAAGGAGCTATGGTTGTCAGTCCAAGAACACTTTGCTCTGATGTATTTAAGGTATCTGGTGTTCTCTTTATGCAACTTCACATGATTAGCTTCTTGTTAACCTTGTCCCATGGTATGATGGCTTTCTGCTGACTTTGTTTCACTCCCAGCTCCTTGGAATAGTATATAAGATGGTGTCATTCTTAATCAATTTGTTTGATATATGATATCAACTCATGCAAGTCCTCTTGACCCCAGCTTTCTTATCTTCTTTATCTTCTTTTCCTAACATCATTTTGATTAGGACCCTGTCACTGAAGAGCAACCTGCTTGTCCAGGTCAGTGCCATTAAACTTTGAGAGACTAGCTTCCTATTAATTTCATGATCCTACTCAAATTGCTTTACACTACAAACTCCAGCTTAATAAAAAGGAAATGAAAACATGTATTTATAAGCAAGTATCCTCAACTTTCTTATAACTGTTAAGTTAAAATATTATGCTGTTATTTACTCATTTTAATCAGCTAGTGAAGTAGAACGTGCAGGCCCTTTTAATATACTGCTAAGATGTTTCTCTTTTTTTGCTTGTATACCTTTAGAAAGACCCAAATACATATTTATAAAACATAAATTTTGATTTATCAACCTCAAATCCATTCAGTGATGTTCATGGTAAGAGGGTAAAGCCTGCCTTAGCCAGGAAATTCTAATATGGTTCCCTGTGTTACTCTTTATTTTCTAAAGTTGCCTCTCAGAGTATCTAAAAGGTATAATTTTAATGGAAATGCTAAATGAAATAAAACTCTTATGCATTCAGTACTCAAGAAGGATGATCACACTGCATTTCAGCCTTGATTTCTCCCTATCTCTAAAGCTCAATTAAATATCAATCAAGATACCAACCTAGGGAAAGAAGTCACTATTTAAGGCAGAAACCAAGCTGTTAGACAAGCAAATACACACACACACACACACACACACACACACACACACACACACTCACACACACAAACACACACATCTTTAGCCTTAGTAAGTATTTTATTTTTATTTTATTTTATTTTATTTTAGACAGGGTCTCAGTAGCTTTGCACTATGTGGCCTGAAAATTCACTAGAACAAGCTGAACAAGTAGAACAAGCTGGACTTAATATGTGTTTTAGTAAAGTTGAAAGATTTTATGTCATTTATGTACAGAAATAACAATAACCCTCTATCATATAACAGAGCAAATGACCAATAAAAACATATATTTGTTTCATTTGCTGTATAATAGGAGGATCCCAAAATCACTGTTAAGGTTTTTAGTAAACAACTATTTCCTCAGATGTCTGAGTATCTCATGAAATTCAGTTTTTATAACAGTATAATAAAGTTAGCACAGGTATTTTCTAACTAAGCTTATTAAAGCAAAATAAGGACCAGTAATGGAATATTTTGTTTATACTAGATGTGAGATCAGTGAATGTTTTCAAATTTTGACAATTACAAATAATTTTGCATTGAATATTTAGGATGTTTGAGCTCAGACATTTTAATTCATTATAAAGATTGTTACTTGTCATGATAGCCTGAAAAGAAGTATAGTAAGTCAAGAAAGGAGGAGTGGAAGGGAATGAAGGAGGGAGAGAGATCATAGGTATAATAATAATTTTTTTCTGCAAAATTTGTGTCTGCATTTGATATCATTAGTATTGCTAATAATAGCCATTCTATGTTGCTAATGTTGTTTGAGACAGGGATTCTTTGTTGCCCTAGATATACTGGAACTCACTTTGTAGACCTGATTGAATTCCAACTCAGAGACAGCCTGCCCTGTCTCCCAAATGCTGGGATTAAAGGTTTGTGCCATCATCATTTGACTGACAAAGAATCTTAAAAATCACGTTCAACTTGCATTTTCCTAGTGACTAAAGATGGTGAATACTTCTGAAAATTCTTCAAACTCATTTGCCTTTCCTCTTGTTACTTTTTTCTTCAGTATTGTGGTAGTTTCAATGAGAATGATACCCAGGAGCTCACTCTGTTTAAATACTTGTTCCCCAGTTGGTAAATCTGTTTAGAAAATAATAGAAGTTGTGTGGCCTTGTTAGAGGTATGTCACTGACAAGGAATAGAAGTTTCAAAAGACTCATGCTATTCCAAGTGTCTTCTCTGCTTCCCATTTATGGATCTGGAGTGAGCTTTCAGCTGCTAGTCTATGACCATACCTGCTAACCTGCTAATATGCTTCCCAGCATGATGGTAATACACTCCTATCTCTTTGAAAAATAGAACCTCTCTTCTTTAAGATTTTCAGTCCTGAACATTTTGTTTGTTTGGTTAGTTCAATTTGTTTTTTATCACAATGGTTTTGTTGGTTTGTTTTTGTTATATTTAGCCACAGCAACAGAAATTAATCTGAAGGAGTTGATACAAGAGAATGAGTTATTGCCATGAGAAACCTAACTATGTGGTTTTTGAAGGAACATGGAAGACTTTGAAACTATAGACAATAAAAGTGAATGAATGTTATAGACAGAATTTAATGGGCTGTCCTGATAGAAATTCAGAAGAACATAGTGATAAAAGCAATGTGGACTACTGAGGTCCAACTCAGAAGGGAACAATATTCCTGTGATATTTTGACATGGTTGCTTCCTGCCTTTGTACTAAGAATTTACATGATGTTACCATAATGAAACATAATGCAATCTTATGGCAAGGGTGATTTTAAGAGAGCCTTATATTAATACTGTTACTGAAAATATATAAAGACTTTTGAAGTTTTACTAAACACACTTTTACATTAGAATATAACCATGAGCCTATGGAGGCTACAGAGTAGTTTGGTAGTTTGAATATGAATGGCCCAGTAGCTTCATTAAGTTTGAATAATTGGTCCATATTTGCTGTTTAGGAAGAATTAAGAGTTGTGACTTTGTTGGAGAAGGTTCACTATTCATTCCAGGAGCCCATCAAGGAGAAGCTAAAAACTAACAGATGATCTTCCTGAGATGGTTCTACCATGAACTGTCAAAGAATGAATTGCTTCTCTAGGCAAGACTGAGAAGAATTTCATTTTCTGAAAAATTCCTGCTATTAATATGTTCTCGTGTTACTACACATACACACACACACACACACACACACACACACACACACACAACTACTAAGTATTATCCCACTCTTTTGGGCAGATTTCTGCAGAACAAAGAAGATGCACTGTCTTATAGTGATGCTATATAGACAAATAGATGATTTTTTAATTGCTAATGATGATCCTATAAGCATTCCTAAAATTATATTAGTAATTATTAAGCTCTTTTAAAACAGGACTGCTATTAAGTCCTTTCTAATGTCAAAATTACATTGGGAACTCTGTCTGTTTTCCAGTGTCCAGAGTTAATTGCTTCTGAAGTAACAAGCAGGCATCAACAATTTAGAGTACATTCCAAGAGGTTATAAAACAATTAACCAAAGGTCATAAAAAGGGAATGAAAGATTTACTATAGGTGCAAGGACAGAACTTCCAGAGGCCCTGAGTTCAATTCCCAGCAACCACATAGTGGCTCACAACCATCTGTAATGGGATCTGATGCCCTCTTCTGGTGTGTCTAAAAACAGTGATGTACTCATATAAAATAAATAAATCTTAAAAAAAAATATTGACTAGGTTTATCTAAGCAAAACTTCAACGACAACTTAGTTATGGTCTTTAACTCTCCATGAACCTGTAGAGCAAGTGACAGATGATGAATGTTTGGACAGATAATTATTCTTAATGGATATGCATGTAAACATTTTCTGTTGTAAACTTTTTATTCAATTTATGATTTGAATTTATGTTTGAACTTCTAGTGTACTTTTGTAAAAAGAAAAAAGTGGAAGCTTGTAAAAGACATATCATATATTCTTCTATAAAAGGTACTAAATAAGAATTTGATAAATAAGCAGAAGAAAATGGTCCATCTGAATCAAAGCCCATCTCTCATGTCATATGTGTCCTCAAGGGCTTGCATGTCATTTGCCACTAACTATGACTTACAAGTAGTTGAGTTTTGTTGTTTGCAGAGATCAGTTCACAGCAGACCTATTACACAACAAGCAATTGCACATGGCTGGAAAATTGTACTTTGTAATTACACTATTCTTCAGCACTCACTCTGACTGGAATGTAAATAATCCAGGGAATTATATGGCTTACCATACATATACATTTAAAATGAAGCTAGATGCAAAAGCTAAAGCAGAGGATATGAGCAGATACCCGTGTCATCCTTTTCTGTAATACCCAAACCCACATCCAGGCTTCTCCATTACTTTGGTACATTTAATCATTTAAACTCCCAGTGTCTCAGTGTTTCACAGTGAAACCTAGATGGTTTTCCTTTTTTATTTGTTTTTTGGTTTCTTTAGGGAAAATTAATTCTATTTGAGTGTGATGCTTGAATCCCTCATAGGACATAAGGAAGATATTCTTCTCTGTGATAAATAAATAAACATTACTTTGACTTGACCATAACAAAAAGATACAAAAGACTAGGAAACATTACATTGGAAACATAACATTGGGAGTAAAGGCATTGGATGTAAGACATTGAGAGAAAGGGAACTGTTACGTGAGAGCAGGAGGAGAGAGCAAGATTAGAAGGAAAATGAAGGGTGGAATAAGTTAGAAATTATAAGACAACCTTAAAAAATTAAAAGACCAACATGCAAAATACAGAGGGAAAGAGAAAAAAGCTTCAGAGAGAGCAGAAGGAAAAGACAGGCTTCTCCTTACAATGGGACAAAAGAGGTCTTTTCTTAATAGCAAGGCAGGGTTAGTCTTACTAAAGAGAACAACACTTTCTTCTTACAGACTTGATTTTAATTCATTTAGCAATAAAAAGGTAGGTAGACGCTTTCACTTTCTCTATGTAATCAAGATTGGCACTCGTTTTTTATTCAGGATGATTATGTTCTTTCTGCAATGGAGCTTGGTCTTTTGCTGTATATACATATGGAAGTATGGATGTGTGTGTCTGTTAAGTATCTAATTATGAGATAAATATGAAAGTTGGGCCCAACATGTTTGAAAGGAAATGTATGAATATGTAACTGTGAACTGTATGTGAATTTATGTGAGTTTATCCATAGTTGCTTGTGTGCTTCGTGAGTGTGAATCTCTTCTGCTGGTTCAATATAAGTTTATTGCTAGCCCTAAGGAAAGGTGTAGGAAAGCCATATGGATGCCTATTACTTCACAATCCAACTTAAAAGTGACAAGTGCAATGATAGTAGAACACTTGGGAATTAAAAGAAAAGGGGGGAATACTGAGAGCCCTATTAATCAAGGATAGAGTGCAGTAAAAAGTGGTAGTAGAAGAGTTACCCCAAACCAAGGATCTATGAAAAAGCTTCATTGACACTTACTAGTTAGGAAGATAATTTCAAAAAACAACTTTTAAAAAGGGAGTTTGAATAGTTACCCTGTATTGATAGACAATGTAGCTCCAATAAGATATGAGTTATTAAACAAAAATCACAATGCAAGGCATGGGATACCTTCCTATCTGTTTATGGCCAGAGATGGCCTAAAGATTTTCAAAAGAACACAGACTATTGTCATTTTCCTTAGTTATCTAGTACGCTGCATAAAAAGACCCTATTGTTGAAGACACTGCATATTTAGGTTGCAACATAGAGAGAAATCAAATCTCAAACTGAACAGGAAACTTTCTCCCATCTACGTAGCTTTTATGGTGTCAGGGATTACTATGTAGACTATCAGCACAGTTGAGGGTAAGATTTCAATGTTTTGCATAGCACTGGACCCTGCATGTTGCAATCCTGGCCCAAAGGCAATATGTGCCTACTGGTGCCATAATGATAAGTAGTATTATGTTAAAATTAACCATGTTCTGTTTGGATTTGAGGACTTTTCCCCAAAAGACAATTTCATGCCTGATATTATAACTGGTCTAAACCATGGGGTATGAAGTCATAGGCCTTAGGGTTCAATCTGGTATTTTTATTTTGTTAAATTGTCATGCTATCAAATTGCTTTGTAGATTTATGTCCACCCCCCTACCCTCCCACCCCACGCCCCATGCACAGAAGTCAGTAGAGAGATGCATAACTGGTCAAAGTTCTGAGAATAAGAAACTGACTGCTCATCCTTAAATAGGACATCTGTATTAATCCTACCACCACAAAGGCTCTTAGAATACTGCAGAAGAGTAGACATAAAAAAGTAAGAGCCAGAGCTAGAAATATGACTCACCTGTTCAGAGTATGTGTTACTCTTGCAGAGGACTCTGGTTTGGCTCCCAACACTGACATAGCTTCTATGGGGCCCAAAGCCTTCTTCTGACCTCTGTGGGTACTCAACATTCACATGTACACATGCATACCTGTATGCAAACATACTCATACAGACCAAATAAGAATAAACAAATTTTAAAAATGAATATAAAAATTAAAGGATGAGGTAGGAGTTTATGAAATGCTTCTTCTGGAAACAGCAAGGTTATTGCAATCACAGAGTAAAGCAGCTGAGCTGTGGTTACCTTCACAAAACCTATATAATATCAAGTCAGCCGAAACTATGGAAAAGATGACAGAGGTCTTATACAGGCCCTGCCTATTACTGAGAGCTTCCCATGCTCCAGTGGATAGTCATGTATATCCATCCACACATGCTTAGCACTAGATAGATTTATTAGGTTAATAAAATAAGTCTGGATGAAAACTTTTAGAAGTTATCCTATTAGTTATAACAACATGAAGTAAAATTATAAAACATCTTTCTAAATATTCCTAAAAACAATTATTCTATTTATAGGATATACACATCGAGAGAGGGAAAGATAGAGATATAGATAGATAGATAGATAGATAAGAATATAAGCGATATAAGCAACTGAAATAATTTTTCAACTTTGAATCATTGTCCTGTAAAAGAAAACATGTAAACAATTTCATATACTGGAATGAATATTCTTTTTAAAAATATTTAATTTTATGTGTATGAGCATTTGCCTGTATGTATGTACACCTCATATATGTCTCATGCATACAGAGAGCAAAATACAGCATCTGGTTTCCTGTGATTGTGAGCCAGTATGTGGGTGCTGGGAACCAAGCTGAAGTCCTCTGAAAGAGCTATGATTATTCTTAATGACCAAACAATCTTCCCAGCCTTTAAATGAATATTCTTATACATGCGTTCAGATGTCAAATAGCTATCTACAGAAATTCTTAGATATTGCAATACTATTTCAAAGTAAATTATGCAAACTCTGCTAAAATGATAGTTGATATATAATGTCTTAAAAATAGACACATAAATTATAGTCTATAAGAAACACAAATGTTTAGAAAGATTATTCTAAATATTGGTTTTTGAAAAATGAGGAAATCAAAACAAAATGACCATGTATATAGAAATTCAATTCATCTTTTATATTTTCCTATAATGATCTAAAACTTGTATTATCCACTAATAATTATGTTACTTGACCTTCATCTACAAGTATTCACTGTTGTTGATGGCAAGCATTTCTATTTAGTATGTGTTTCTATTATCAGATAGATATTCTTCATATTGTAGGCATTCAAATAGTTCAAATAGTTGCATAAAAATCTTCAAAAAATAGCAAGTGAAAATAATCCTGGTCACCTCAAATATCACATGTAGAACTGACTAAATTATGGCTATTAACAGTATACGAACAGCTCACAACAGTATATTATAGAATAAAAAGTACCTCAATCTCAGGAAATACAATAGAAACTTACTAAAGCAAAACATCCTTTATATGTTTTTTACAAGGAAAAAGATATGTTATGGGCCTAGGGGAGGGAGTTCAGTTAGTATTTTGTTGTGCTAATGCAAAGACCTGAATTAAATCCTCAACAACATTTTAAGATTAACTCCCATGGTGAGACTTCTTGTATAACTGAAACCACAGTGCTAGAGAGGAAAAAACAGGAGGCTGCCTGGGGCTCTGTAGGTGGTTAGTTTAGCTTAATTAGTGATCTTAAAGCACAAAAGAAAGCCTATTTCAGGGGAAATTGATAGCATACCTAAGGCTATGTTTTGGCCTACATCCCCCCAATACACAACCTTGCCCACCCCTACACATCCAAACACACACACAGGTACATGTATGCTAGATATTTCAGATAATAAATGATAAGTGTAGTGATAACTAGTTTTACTGTTGTATTCTTACATTAAATAATCACCTTTAAAATATATAAAAGGAATGTTTACAATATAACATTTTAAATTTTGCAGTTAAGGGGGGGATGGTAAATATTTACATAGAGTATATATAAAACCCATATAGTTCCTTTAATGTTTTGACAATAGTACATGTTTATTTACTTTATAGGAAGTCTCTGAACAAACTTGAAATAATTTTATTTCTTCTTTGAGAATTTCGTCGATGTATACAATAACTCTGTAATTCTTTCTGAACAACCCCCTCAACATGTCTTCCTCTTAATGTCATCTCCTTTACTTTCTTTTTTCACCCTATACCTATTTCTTCTAGTAAGACTGACATTATATTTGAATATATTCTGGTGGCTATAAAGGCACTTATTACTTTAAAATGCAGTGTAAGCCATAGCTACTTAACATTACAAGTAAATAATTTACATGATTTTAGTTTATATGAACCCAGGTAACAAATATCTTATTTGGGCTTGCATGAAAAACATTTTACAGTGTAAAGGTGTCAAGACAGTCTGAATACTTTAGATGGTTTATTCTGACAAACTTGAATGTTTGTCATTCAAACACAGCAATTGATTTTGTTGGACTCGAAAGTCCAAGCGCCTAGGCAGCCCACCCCACAAAGACACAGAGACTGAGAATGATGCAATAAGCATGAGGTCTATTGAATCCAGTGCACTGGGGCCACCTTACCAACAGGGCAAAGGTGACCCCGAGTCAGAAAGGTACACACTTTTTATACATTTTTCTGGGGCAGAGTTTGGCAACATTATAGAAGGGCGGGCCCCGCAAGTGTGGTTAAATATGATTGGAGGCCCATGGTGGTGACATCAGCTTATTACCACCCACCTGTAGCTGCAGCCTGTCCTTGGCAACAGAGAATTCTGTCTATTGTGTGGGACGTGAGATGCATCTGCACCTGGCCTTGCTATCTCATTTCATAACAGTTATCTTTGGTTATCTGGAATGTTTCCTGGCTTAGCTCATCAGCCGCCTCCTGTCTCTCAAGGCTGCACATTTTCAATATAACTTTGTGAAGTGGTCTATATAAGCAATCAAAATACATTGACTTTTATTTCTAACTTAGATAATCATTGGTTGATACTTTAAGATTTTAAGTAAAAATCTTGCACTATTCATAATACAATTTTGTTTGGACGTCCCTTTTTATCTATCACCTTTCAAAAACATAATAACTCTAAATAGATCAAAGATGACCACTGACAATGCTAAAGGAAAATGCAGGTCATACTGTATATGATATAGGCATTGCAGGTGTAGAAAAGGATTTCTAATTTGCCTAAGAATTAAGGGCAATAATTAACATAACTGACTAGTGATTCTTTATAAAACTAAAAAGTGTAGGCATAATTTTTTGCAGCCTATTTTAATAAACATTCAACCTCTCCTCTAGCCCACACCCAGCAGAAGTAATAGAAGAGAAAACTTTTTAGGATATGGGGGAGGTAGACCTGTTCAGCAATAGTTCTTTGAGGATGAACACAATCTTCTTTGTTAGCAGTTCAGTCCCACAGCAAATATCAAATACAAATCAGCAGCTTCAGTCCAGTCCTCTCAACAGGCAAGTACCATGTATGGACCATCAGTATAGTTCAATCCTGAAGAAACCTCAAGGCTTAACAACTGGTCCAAGGCTGCTGAAGCAGCAAGAAGTCACGGGAACCTCACAAGCAGTTCTTTGGCGGATTTCTTTCACTAGCTGTATTACCATAAGTAGAGCTCAACAACACTATATAAGGTGAATGAGTAGATGTGTATTATTAGCGAAGAATAGTGAGGTGGAGCAAACCAAAACAATGTTGTACCTCCCACCATCTGTTGGGTCACATTTATACTCCTTTATCATGTGTTCTTTCAGGTGACATCCTTTCATCTATGTCTGTTCAGGAAACAGTCTTTCCCATGTCTGCATTAGCAAGACATCTTTTCACCTGTGTGCCCCTGCAAAACATCATTTGTCATAAATGACTTTCCAAAGAACCTGGAAGTTTACACTTCACATTTCCCTTTCTGTTTAAAAACTGTCTTTTTTATTTAACATTAACAACCTACACACAGTAGAAATAATTGTATGAACCATCACATTTTAAATAAATGGCTCATGTATGATAGTCAAACAAAGTCTAACAAAGCAATCCTAAATTTCTATCAATATACAACAATTAAACACAAAAATCTTAATTTTTATTAATATACAATATTTAAAACAAAAATGACTTTAAATTTTTATCATTCCCTGATCATAAGCAATAATAACCTTCCATACTAGATGATGACAACTATAACATATCAAATGACCCAACCTATTGACCCCAACTTAAGGGACCAGGATGATGGTCTTCCTATATCTGTTTCCTACTGAAATGGGGTGAAGAATTCTTGTTTGGACCCCAAGGGGAGGGAATGGTTAATCTGAAAAAGGCTAGCTGTGGCATTTGTTACCCAATCTCTGTTTATCCAGTCTCTGTATTGTCTATCCAGTATCCATATTTTCTAGTCTCTATATGATCAGTCATTAAGGCCAGCCTTTTTGAAGTTGTTTTGCATTCATATTTTGGGGAAATCAGTAACAGAGACATTCTGTGAATGACCTAAGCTATTTATTTTGTGAAGATATTCATGTATCAGCTGATAAGAGGTTTTCTCTGGTCAGATCTAATCTTTATATGCTTTGCTAATAACCATATTTCTCTTAATTCCCTATAGATACATAAACATAACAATGACCTAATCTTAATTCTATTGCAGGTTTCCATTCTAATGTCAACACATCCTTATAGTATATTAGTTGGCCCAGTTCCTCAGTTTCTCAATAACTGAGTGTCTTTCAAAAAAGTATCTTCACAGCTAAACAAAGAGGAAACTAGTTATAAATTTCTCTCTATAAAAATGGAAAGAATCTTTTCCAGGTATAACCGAACAGTAGGTTAATACCATAATACACAAAGAATTCAAAATTCAGAGTCAAAAACCAAATGAATCATTTTAAAATAATGGCTCTAGGACAAGTTGAACCATGTCACCAGACAGAAAAACTGGAATGGTTGAGTAGATTAAGGAAACCTGGCAATTCTTTTAGTTGAGAGTGGTAGGTGTTTCAATCTGCTCCTGGCCTGGTTCCTGTCCTAGATTACATGAGTATGACACTCTACTAAGAGGACCATAACCACTGGTCAGGAAGCATAGAGCCTAAAGTTCTTTATGCTAATGAAGTATCTAGATGGACTGGCTCTGTGGGTTTAGCCAATAAGCTTCTCTTCCCAGGCATTCCTTCCTGCAAATGGTATTTAATCTCTGGTCCACCTTGAGTAAGTTATAGGCATCTATTTTTCCACCATGAATAAACACTTTGGACAAGTAAGGACTGTCTTCTTTCTTAAGGACTGCCATTGGGGCAACCTTTGTTACTGAGCTTAACCTCTACTTCTAAGTCACCTACAATAGGGTCCTCTATGTTCCTGACATTCACTCTGAGCTAAGCCAGATTCCACCTAGACTGAGCTCATTGATGGCCCATAGACCCCTGTTCTCAACTCCTCACTGTTCCCAGTGACTTTTGAGTTCCCCAGAGTTAGACAGCCACAGCCTTGACCCCAGCCTGTGCCGATTCTCACCCAGAGAAAGATGGGCTGGGACCCCTACCTCAGTCTGTATTTCATCACCCCTGAGTGTGTGTCCATACGTCACGAGCCCCTAACGGCAGTGAGGAAGGAATGTAGCAAAGTACCCATGCTTATCATATCCCTGAGCAGCATCTCAGCACCCCAGTGAAGCAGAACTCAGACCAACAGGATCTGAACAGAGTGTTTTCAACAGAAAAAAAAAAAAAAAAAAAAAAAAACGGCTAAGAAGTATTTCAAAGTGTGCTTATCATTCCTAGCAATAAGATGGAATAACAAATGTGCTTTGATTCCCATCTTACCCCAGCCATAATGGTACATAACAATGAAACAACCAACAATAAATGCTGGTTGGGATTAATTGAGAATGGAATAGAAACCTCATTAACTGTTGGTAGGTTTGCGAACTTGTAAAGCTACTAAGGAATTCAGTTTGGAGATGTTTATAAAGGTTAAAATAAATCTACCATATAACCCAGCTATACCACTCCTTGACATATGCCCCAAAAATCTCAACATTCTACTCCCCATATACTTGTTCAGCCACATTCACTGGTGTTGGAACAAACCTGGAACAGTGGAAAGAAGCCCCATGTGTCAGTTCCAGACACTGCGGCTCTGGGTGCGACAGGAGACACACAGGAAGTGGCTGCGAGTCTTCCCACACAGTTGCAGAGCATTTGCAGGCATGGCCTCCTCCCCCACCCATGGGCAGGGCCCCCAAAGGCTTCCCACAGCCCCCACCTGCCTGTTGCACTGTGTCCTTCAGCTGATGTATGGATAATGAAAATACGGTGAACATACATTATAGAATAAATACTATTCAGCTGTAGAGAAAAATGAATCCATGAAGTTTGCAGGTAAATAGATAAAACTATAAAAGATAATTCTGAGTAACCCAAATCCACAAAGACAAATATCACATGTTCTTTCTCATTGAAAGCCTCTAGTTCCACATCTTCAGATGTAGCTTGGAGTAGCCAGGAACATACCAGGTTAATTAGTTCAGCAAGTTTTAGTACAAGTACTGTTAAGTTTAGCTATTGTACTATGAAAAATACAAAATTTTATGCCATTCGCCATTCATGAACTCATAAAATTATAAACTGAACTGGCAGAATCTCACTATTATAGTTTACTAATAATGCAAGAATTTTAAGGCATACCTAACCAATCTGAAATATTCCTTCTTTATGTTGTAGGTAGACACAGTGTAGGTAATATCTGAAGTTGTCTTCATCACAAAGCAAAGGGACTTTATATTCCTAAAACCAGATGAAAAGCCATCAGTGGTTAAATACTATGCCTTAGGGATCCAAACCAGCAGGCACTTTTGAATTTCTTTGGTCAGGTGAAGCAATTCTGAGGCTAGAGTATAGTTTTTATATAGGCACTGACTGGTAAGAATAAAATTTGACCAAGAAACCGTATATACATAACAGTAAAGAGGATGTGCAGCATAAGTTACTAACCAAATTTATCATTTACTACTTAGACTGTTTATTTAGTCACCCATAGTGGATTCCTCTGAATCACCTATATCACTTTTCTAAGTTAAGAAACAGGAAGCAAGTGATTCTGATCATTACTCCATAATTCTATCAGTTTAGTTTGTTTGATTTTTGGTTTTGGTTTTAAATGTTGAGCTTTATTGTCCTTTCAAAATAAAAGCATATCACAGGGTTTCAATGATAGAAAGTACAATTTTATTTACTTATCTGTCAATCTATAAGTATATTTCAGCGAATGGAAAAAATATGTTGATACTTCAGACTCTGAGTTTTGTTTTATTTGTTTATTCATTCATTTAATCATACAAAATAGAAAACAGAAGGTTTACTTAATGTGACTCCATTCAGAAAAGAGACAAAGAGATTCAATTAACCCCCTAAATCAGTCTTCTGGGATGTAAATTGAGATTAATATTTTAAAATATGGTCAAGGATATATATATATATGTAGTAGTTCAGGAAAAGGTGTAGTCCTGCCCAACACTGACACAACATTGTCTGAAGTGGTCTGACAAGTCTTTAGAATTCTGTGAAATCTCTTTCCAGGAGCAAGTTTCCCTGGGCTGAGGCCTTTTCTTCGTTCCAACACAAAATACCTGTCGGAAATTTGTAACTAATACAGATCTGGTACTGGGGAGTGAGCTACTTATCTCTTCAATTGTAATTCTTACTTTACTTATTAAATCCCTATGTAACATCACATGCAATTTTAATTAGAATGTTGTATGAACAATTCCCAGCATGTTTCCAAGTTACTTACACTTCAAGTCTTCATCCTTAATGGGGAAATACACATAACACACACACACACACGCACACACACACACACACACACAAGCAAACACACAATTCTAAATATTATACAGAACATATTTGTCCATCAATATTTATTATCTTTTGATAAATGTCACCCCAAATTCAGGTGAGAACATAATTTCAAAGATATCAACAAAGAGAGAGAAAAATGTAAAGACATAATAATCCCAAGCTTGTAAAAAATCAATATGTGATAGTTAATATTTCTTTTTAATGTGACAAGGTCTAAAACCAAAAGCTTTTGGAAATATATGAGGGGCATGCGTAAATATGGTTAGCCTTTGGTCATATTTGTGTAAGAGTTTCTAGATTGGTTTACCTTAAGGTGAAAGATACACCATAACTGTGGGTAGCATCATTGCATGCGCTAGTGTCTCAGATTTAAGACAAAAGAGAGTCCAGAACCAGTATTCATTGCTCTATTTTTAAATGATGTATACATTGGGATCAGCTGCTGTAAGATCCTGACACTGATTTTCCCTGACATTTTGGACTTTGCCTGGAATTGTGAGCCAAATAAATTCTGTCTTCCTTAGACTGCCTTTGTTAGAGTATTCTATCACAGGAATGAGATGGATAATGCATATAACCATACCTGTTTTTAGGATGTCTTGATGCTATATTGATCCATTTTCTAATGCTAACTTTATCTTTGTCTTCCTTTGCTTTCAACTACAATAATTTGAACTGAAACATGAAGTTGGTAGTACTAATATCTTTAGATAGTATCATTTTCAAAATAATTCATGTACTGGATTCATTGAGACATCAAAGAATGTTAATTTACAGTAAGAATTAATACAGAACAAATTATAGAAATTTAAATGCTCACTAAATATTTTAATTAAGCTCACAAACAATTTATCTTAATGTAGAACAAAATACTTCACAATGAAAACAACTTTCTTTCAGGTATGTGCCTCTGACATTGTTACTTGATGTCATCCACAAAATTTATACTTGATAAGTGCACAACTGAGTTACAAAAATTATAAAATTATCATAATATTTTAAGAAAACTTACAGTTTTGTCCTGTGTTATATCTGCCATTATCTTGCATATAGCCCACAAACTGTGCAGTAGATATACTTATAATAGAAAACAAAATTATATACAAAACATTAGAAACTACAGATAGTAGAAAGCATGGGAAGCACTTTCTGTGCATACTAAGAGTATAGGCTTTTATTTTAGCGTAACAATGTTCTTTGAGAGATCCATTTTATAAAGTTTGTCTTAGGATTGGACTAATACAAATGATAGTAACTGAACTCAATTGGAGGAGAAAAGGGAAAGGTGAAGATCTGCAGTTAGACTATCTATTTCTCTAGCCTGAGTGGCCTTTGTTGTCCTGCCTATGGTAATTAATTATTCAGTGACAGTCACATCATTTCCCTGGGCCTGTAATCAGTTAAAATACAAAATTTGCCAAGGAGACCACTTAAGAATATGAAGAATACTATATTTTTTAAACAGCACCAACATAATGTTGGAGAAATTTCATTTGGTCTTACACTTTCATTTTTTTAAAAACTCCAATGTGGAGTTTCAACAGCCACTGACTTGTCGGAACTTTGCAGAGATGGGAGTGTTGCAATGCATTACAAAAGAGAACCCTAAGAAGGATAAATGGATTGAGAACCACTGCCAGTTAATCACTTTGAAACAATGGCCTTCAACTATAGCAGGAATAGATGAGTTTGGCAAAATGTTATTTCTAATGTAGTCTAAAGACTTCAGGCTATGGCAAGGGAAGGATAAACCTTTGTATTTGAAGAATAAAATCCATCAATTTTAAATAAAGGATTCATGGCTATTTCCTCAAAATCTTCCAAGTTGTCTTTTTACATGTCAAATTTTCTTTCCAACTGAAATGATAAAAAATGCATAATATCTGAACTAGTTGTGAAGATCAAAAATATTTCATAGTATTATAGATTGGATTCCAGCCAAGAAAATAGGTGGGCTTACTGCAGATCTTTACTTCTCAAAATCCAACTCCCTAGTCTCCCACCTAGCTCTATAGCAGACTACCTGCTTCAGCTTCCCATCCACCCCTGCCCCCATCTCCAGCAGATAACACAGATGTTCCCTCTCAACTGTCCTTCCTAGAATCCATAGCCTTATCACAGCCCCCAGCTCTACTAGGCACTCCCTTGGAACTGAAGGCCACTCAGCCCAGAGAAATAGGTAGGTCAACTGGAGATCTTCACCTCTCCCCTTTTCTCCTCTAAACCCAACCACAGTCTCTCCTTCAACTCTGTGGCAGCCTACTTGCTGTACTCACTTCTGTTCCTGCCATCTCCAGTTTATTACTCAGATATTACTCATCCTATTCTCCTAACTCCAGTAGCTGTTCCTGGGAAGCCACCATTCACGGCTACTATAGAAGCAAGTGGTCCAGCAAAGGAGTTAGGCAAGCTTCAGAATTTTGCTCTTCCTCCATATAAAATCTCCCAGTGTAATCCCCAGCTCTATATCCTAGTGTGGCATCTCACAACTCTTTGCCCCCATTCCCAGTAGACTAAAGAGATCATGGTAAACACCATGCTTTCTACTGCCCTGAAGACTAACACAGCCCCACCCCAGCACAACTAGGTTGCTAAGTGTCAACTCTCAATACTTAAAAACACATTTTACCAGGAACTCCCAGTGGCCACACTGGTGAGATCTCAGAATTCCCTACCAGGCAATACACAGCTACTACACTCTCCTAAGAACACAGAGAGGGCAGTAGAAACCAAGGAAGAATATGTCAAAGGTAAAACAGTTATTAGCACCAAAAAGAAACATAATCAAAAGCCAAGATGCTTAGATGCCAATGTAAAAACCCAATCAATCGACCACCCTCATAGAAGCAGGGTAAGGGGGATGGGATAGGGGGGTTGCAAAGGGGAATCTGGGAAAAGGGATAACATTTGAAATGTAAATAAAATAAAATAAAATAAAAACCCAATCAATAGCAGCCAGAAGACTACGTCTCCACTAGATCTCAGCAACCTTACTACAGTAAGATTGAGACTTGTACCATAACACTGTGGGAAAAATAAAACAAACAAAACCAGAAATGTAGAATAAAATGAATAAAACAATTTATAGTTTAATACCTGAAAGTGGAAGTAGTATAAATAACTAAATCCCAAACTGAGGGAAATTTGAAAATGAAAAATTGAGGAACACAAAAAGGCACCCAGAGTCATGTTTTGTAAACGGAATATAAAAGATGAAAGAGAGAATCTAAAACACTGAAAATACAATAAGAGAAGTGAATGCCTTAGTCAAAGAAAATGTCAAATCTAATAAAAATCCTGGCACAAAACAATCAGGAAATCTGGGATACTATTTCAAAAATATATATAAATAATGGGAACATTAGAAGGAGAATAAACCTGGGTGAAAGGTACAGAAAATATTTTCGCTGGACCATGGTGCCACACGCCTTTAATCCCAGCACTTGGAGGCAGAGGCAGGCAGATTTCTGAGTTTGAGACCAGCCTGGTCTACAGAGTGAGTTCCAGGACAGCCAGGGCTACACAGAGAAACCTTGTCTTGAAAAAAACAAAAACAAAAAACAAAAAAACAAAACAAAACAAAAAACCAAAACACCCCAAACAAAACAAAAACAAACAAACAAACAAACCAGAAAATACTTTCAACACAAATGAAGAAGAAAATTTCTCTAACTTAAAGAAGGAGATGCCTATCAAATTATAAGAAATATACAGATCACCGAATAGACTGGACCATAAAAGGAATTCCCCTTAGTACATAATAATCAACACTCTTAACATATAGAACAAAGAAAAAATATTAAAAGTTGCAAGGGAAAATAACCAAGTAACATACAATGGCAAAACTATAAGAATAACAACTGACTTCTCAATGAAAAATCTAAAACTAGAAGGGTCTAGACAGGTATATGTGCTGCAAACTCTTATGAGATGTAGGCTATTATACACAGCAAAACTTTCAATCAAAATAAATGAAGGAAATAAGACATTCTACTATAAAGCCAAACTTAAGCAATATCTATATCTACAAATTTAGCCTTTAGAATGTACTGTAAGCAAAACTTCAATGCAAAGAGATTAACCATACCTAAGAAATCACAAGAAATAATCTCAGAAAAGCACATCAAAAGAGCTGAAACACACATACACACACACACACACACACACACACACTCTGCAACCACAATGAAATAACAGAAATTAACACTTTTCATTGGTAACTATCAACATTAGTAGTTTCAATTCCACAATAAAAAGGCATAGATGAACAAAATCAATGCAACAGAATCCATCCTTCTGTTGTAGTAAAACAGAAAGAAAGAAAGAAAGAAAGAAAGAAAAGAAAGAAAGAAAGAAAGAAAGGAGGGAAGAAAGAAAGAACGAACAAATGAACAAAAAAGGGATGCCCTAACATCATGGATAGATGTCACCTTAGTATAAAAGGATGAAAAGGACTGAGAATGATATCAGAGAAACAATAACTTTCCCAATAATCTCAAAAATATTTTGGGGGTGAATAACCAAGCAAGTGGAAGACATGATGATTAAACATTTTAAGACATTGAATAAATGGTCTACCTATGTCAGAAGACTAAAAGATTTACCATGCTCATAGATCGATAGGATTAAGAGAGTAAAAATGGTCATCCTGCTAACAGCAAACCACCAGGTTCAAGGAAATATCTATCAAAATTCCAACACAATTCTTCTTAGATAATGAATGGAGAATTTTCAGCTTCCTATAGAAATAAAATAACAATAAACTAAACTAAAACCAGAAACAAAACCAAAAACAAACAAACCACAGCATAGCTAAAATATAACACAATATTGGATGGACTGCTAGAAGTATCATCATCCCTGACTTCACACTGTATTACAGAACTATAATAATAAAAACAGCATGGTAGGCAAGAATACAGAATCACTGATCGATGGAATCTAATTGAAGATCCAGACATAAATTCATACATATATGCTAAAGAAGACAGATATACACTGGAAAAATGCAGTGCCTTCAATTAACAAATGCTGTTCAAACTGGGTGTCTGCATGTAGAAGAACACAAATAGATAACTACTGATCACCCTATACCACCCTTGGGCATATACCCAAAGATGTTTCACTCTATCATTGAGAAACTTGTTCAGCCATGTTTATCGCTGCACTATTCACAGTAATGAGAAATTTGAAGCAACCTCCTAGAAGTCCATCAAAAAATGATGGGATAAAGGAAATGTGGCATATTTACACAATGGAATATCATTCAGCCATTGCAATAATGAAATATTAAAATTCATAGGTAAGCAGATAGATCTAGAAAATGTGAGGTAATCCAGCCTCACAAACACAAATATTGTATGCATTTGCTTGTATGTAGATATCAGTTCATAAGTCAATGATGACCAAGTTTCAGTTTGTAGAATCACAAAAGTTAATGAAGCATAGAGTAAGAGACTAGTGTGGATAGATAGATTTCCATAGGAAAGGATAATATACTAGATAATTATGGATGAATTGGGAGAACAGGGCAGTGATAATAGCTGAAATGGGAGAGGATAGCAATTAGGAGAGCTAAACCTATGAGCCATTTGATGGGGTATATAGAAAGCTAATAAAGTAGAAGCTTCCTAAAACATATGCATATATGAAGGCAGATGGGAAAACATAGCCCTGACTGGAAATGTCTTGTCAACAGATGAAACTTCCAGTACCAGAAATGGGTAACATCTAATTGAGTCATTAGCAAACGGGGTCCCATGGCAACACCCAAATAACCCAGGTTATGGGATTCATAAGTGTGTGATCAAATGAGTCTCTGTGCCTATATCTTTTTTATATGCCTTTTCTTGGGCTCTGTTCCTTCTGTTTGTTTTCATTGTCCTATTCTAATGTGTTAGATTTGATTTTAACTTATTTTATTTTATTATTTCCTATGAAAGCCTATTTGTTTCTAATGAGACAGAAAGTATGTAGAGCCGGATGGGAGGGGAGGTAGTGAGGAGAAGTAGAGGGAGGTCAAACTGTAATCAGGACATAGTATATGAAGGGAAAATATTTTCAATGAAAGGAAAATATTTTTAAACTAGTTTAAAGAGAGATGAAATTTCCCATCAGAATACCAATTTCTATGAATGGTTGAGGTCCCTAAGTATCTTCACAAACATTTGAGAGATATTTATGAAATTTGCTCACCTCTCTAGCAACACATGTGCACACAGAGGCAGAGATAGATAGAAGACAGAGACAGAGAGACAAAGACAGAGAGAGAGAGAGAGAGAGAGAGAGAGAGAGAGAGAGAGAGAGAGAAAGAGAGAGATGGAAAGACACAGAGAAAAATTGATTTGTATAACATTCCCTAAGACAAAGCAAGGAAGATGGAATCTAGAATATACTGACTAGAGTTTCATGGACTTAATTTTCTTAAAGAATCAAAAGGTCAACTTGAGCTATAAGGCTTGAAGTCAAGAATAATGTTAACAATGATATTAATGAAACTAATAATTAAGTTTTGATGAGTCCTTTCTATATATCATATTCATTAATCATTACTCTATTCTAGGAACCTATAAATATTTAACATACAAACAGTTTTGTATTTCATCAAAAAAAAATCAAGACATATGATATTGGATGAATCAATCCTGCTTTATATATAATGTGGCTGAAATACATTGTTTATATATCTTGCCCAAAATTGCACAGCTAACAAGTGCATTTGAAATTTTAAACCTGGCAGTCTACATTACCATCTACTTAACCATCTTAACTCATAAATTTCCAAAATTTTCCAAATATGTATAATTTGCTTAGTGAATTAGGACAGTACAGAATCAATGGAATTACCTCTTATGACAGACGTACTTTTCTGTACAGTTTTATTTGTCATGATGAATGAAATTTAGCAAATTTGGGGGGCTTTAGTTTAACAATTTAATTATCTATGAAGCTGGGATACAGGTAGGCCACTATGCAAGTGATAAATTAATAGATAGATAGATAGATAGATAGATAAATTGATAGATACCAATATACTTCCAAGAATTTATTACTTTCAATTGGTAGTATTTTTTATATATTACTATCTGTCTTGCCTATATCCAGGAAGAATGTGATTTATGCATGTTGGAAATATTTTATAAAGGACTGTGGTGTTGCTCAGCAATAGAATGCTAATCGAGAATGCTCAGGACTCCGAGCTCCACTATGAACACTTAAAAAATCAAGAATCAAAAGCATTTTATAGATGCATTCTGCTTAGAAAAAATTAGAAATTGTGATATTTTGGGAATTTAGGGCCCAAAGTAGAGTATCAAGTCGTAAAAAAATAGAATCAAACATTTATTCTGAATTTTTGGGCTAATATCCACTTATCAGTGAATACATACCATGTTTGTTTTCTTCTGACTGAGTTACCTCACTCAGGATGATATTTTCAAGTTCCGTCCATTTGCCTGCAAATTTCATGAAGTAGGGTTTTTTGGTTTTTGTTTTTTAATAGCTGAGTAGTATTCAAGTTAGGAATACCCAACGTTCAATAATTCATAGACCGTAAGAAGGTTAGGAAGAAGGAAGACCAAAATGTGGCTGCTTCAGTGTTTCTTAGAAAAGTGAACAAAATACTCACAGGAGGAAGTATGGAGGCAAAGTGTGGAGCAGAGACTCAAGGAAAGGCCTTCCAGAGTCTGCCACTCCTGTAGATCCATCCCATAATAGTGTCCCAAACTCAGACACTATTGTGGATGCCAGGAAGTGCTTGCTGAAAGGAGCCTGATATAGCTGTCTCCAGAGAGGTTCTGCCAGAGTCTGGCATATACAGAGGTGGATTCTCGCAGGCAACCATTGGACTGAGCGTGGGGTCCAGGATAAAGGAGTTGGAGAAGGGACTGAAGAAGCTGAGGGAGTTTGCTGCCCCATGGAGGGAGCAACAGTGTTGACTGGCCTGACCACTCGATGCTCCCGGAGACTGGTTCACCAACCAAAGAATACACATGGAGGGACCCATGGTGCTGGTCACATATGTGGCAGAGGAGGGTCTTCTTAGCTATCAGGGGGAGGAGAGGCCCTTGGGCCTGAGGGTATTAGATGCCCCAGTATAAGGGAAAGCCAAGGAGGAAAGACAGAAGTGGGTGGGTGCGAGAGCACCCTCACAGAGGCTGGGGGAGGAGTACGGGATAGGGGATTTCTAAAGGGGAGACCTGAAAAGGGGAAAACATTTGAAATGTAAATAAAGTAAATATACAAAATAAATAAATAACAAAAAAATCACACCACTTATTCCAATAGAGAAATAGTCAGAGAATCAAGAATTGGAAACATGGACAGATCAAGAAAGACCTTTCTTATTTTATCTATTATTTATCTCTCTTATTTTGTGAGACTTAGGAATTTAAAGTAGTAAAATTGTTAAGGGGGGAGAAAATAATGTCACCCATTCTATTCTACTTTTTTCGGTTTTTTGTTTGTTTGTTTGCAAACTACAAGTTCTTATCTCAGCATGCTTGAATGCAGAAAGAGAAAAATAGAGTTAGATTAGTGAGATAAAAATGTCAGGCGACTTGGAAACCACTTGCTGATTTATGTTTCCTGAGAGAAGAGCTGGAAGCTAAAGAGATACTTTAGGGGTTAAGAGAGGTGGCTGCTTTTCCAAAGGATCCTAATTTAGTTTCCAGTGCCCATGTCAGGTAGCTCACAATTGCCTATAACTCTAGTCCAAGGAGCCTGATAACATCTTTTGGCATTTAGGCATCTGTGCACACCAGTAAACGCATGCTGCGCGCACACACACATGCACACACGCACGCACACATACACTCATGCACACACATGCATGCACCTTAAAATATAAAGAAATGATCTTTTTAAAAAAACTGCATGTAAAGAAAACAGGAAATTTGTGTCAACCCTTAAAATGTATGTAGTTTATAGGTATTGAGCAGAGAGAAAGTAGGAATGTTTTTTCTGAATATTCCATGTTTTCTTTTAAGTGTGGCTGTTTTTCATTTCAGGTTAAATGCTCCAAGTTTGAATTTTAAAACCTTGATCAGAAATTGTATGTGTTTTAGTAAATGGAATATTTAAATTTAGAAAACAGAAAAGTAAACTATTCAAAGGGCCCTAAAAATTCACCTTTGCTTTCACAGCAATTTCCAATATCTTGGCTGAGAAAGATAACATTCTCCCTTTTGACATTAGAGTTGCTTGTTTGGTCATCCACACCCCAATCCAGTATAGTCTTAAAGGAATAGATATTGAAATACTAAGCTATAATAGTGAAAAGCAACATTCAAGCTAAAGTATTTGAAGAAATATTTTTAAAAATTCAACAAGTACTCATGTAACTACTTGGGAACTATTTATATCTGATGGTTGTTGAGGGAGTGAAAATATTTTACTTTTTTGAGGAGTGGACATTGGTAGGTTTCTTATGCCTCAGTGGATGTGCTCAAAGCCATGAACATATGGACAACACTAGCTAAACTTAGTGGATAATGAGCGGTTGTAAATGAAGTGGGGAAGGAAGGAAGAGTGGGGAAGAGAATATGTAGAACAGGGGGGGTTAGACATGATTAAATTTCACTGCATTCATATATAAAATTTTCATGAATAAAAAATATTGTTGGGCTGGATTGATGGATCAGGGGTTAAGAGCACTGACTGCTCTTCCAGAGGTCCTGATTTCAATTCCCAGCAACCACATGGTGACTCACAACCATCTGTAGTAGCATCTGATGCTCTTTTCTGGTCTGTCTGACAGCAACAGTGTTCTCATATAAATTTTAAAAAAAAGGTCTGGTTTTTTTTTTTTTCTTTTTTTTTAGTTTCTTGAATTCTTTATATATTTTGGATATTCGCCCTCTGTAGAATGTGGGGTTAGTGAAGATTTTTTTTGTCCCAATCTGTACATTGCTGATCTGTCTTATTGCCTATGTCCTTTGCCTTACAGAAGCTTTCCAGTTTCATGAGGTCCCATTTATCAATTCTTGATCTTAGAACCTGAGCTATTGGAATTTTGTTTAGAAAATTTTCCCTGGTGTCAAAGAGTTCAAGGTGCTTGCCCACTTCCTCTTCTATTAGATTCAGTGTATCTGGTTTTATGTTGAGGTCCTTGATCCACTTGGACTTGGGCTTTGTTCAACGTGACAAATATGGAGCTGTTTTCATTTTTCTACGTACCTACTGCCATTAGAACAGTAACAATTTATTGAAGATGCTTTGTTTTCGACTATATATTTCTGGTTTCTTTGTCAAAATCCAAACAACCCAATCAAAACATGGGGTACAGAGCTAAATAGAGAATTCACAACAGAGGAGTCTCAGATGGCCGAGAAGCACTAAAAGAAATTTTTAAAGTTCTTAGTGATTAGGGAAATGCAAATTAAAATGACTTTGAGATTCTACCTTACACCAATAAGAATGACTAAGGTCAAAAAACTCAGGTAACAGCACATGCTTGTGAGGATGTGGAGAAAGAGGAACACTACCTCCATTGCTGGTGGGATTGCAAACTAATACAACCATTCTGGAAATTAAACTGGAGGTTCCTTAGACTATTGGAAATTGATCTACCTGAAGACCCAGCTATATCACTCTTGTGCATGTACCCATAAGGTTCCCCACCATAGCACAGGGGCATGTGCTCCATTATGTTCATAGCAGCCTTATTTGTGATGGCCAGAGGCTGGAAACAACCTAGAAGTCCCATGATGGAAGAATGGATACAAAAAATGTGGTTCATTTACACAATGGAATACTACTCAGCTGTTAAGAATGAGGACATCCTGAGTTTTGCAGGCAAATGGATGGAACTAGGAAATATCCTGAGTGAGGTAACAGGACCCAAAAGAACATGCATGGTATGTACTCATTAATAAGTGAATATTCACCAAAAAAATTACAGAATACCCAAGACACAAACCACAGGACTCAAGAAAGTTAACAAGCTGAAGGAACAAAGTAAGGATGCCTCAATCCCACTTGTGTAGGAGAAGAAGTCAATCACAGGGAAAGCAGAGGGAGGGAGGGATCTGGGTGGGAGAGGGGACAGGGAGGGGAAAAGGGTACATGACCAGGTATTGGGGGTGGACAGGACTGAAGCCCTGTGGGCCAGCAGAAAGAATGGAAACAGGCAACCTTGGGAGGTAAGAGATGGGGGGCTGCGGGGGGAACCTCTAGAATGTACCAGAGACCTGGGAGGTTAAGGACTCTCAGGACTCAAAGGGAAGGACCTTGGGTGAATTTTTCTTTGGTAGAGAGGGAGAACTTGCAGAATCTGCCTCTAGTGGAGGGACGGGACATCAAGTGAAGGGATGAGGTTGCTATCCACAGTCAAAAGCTCTGACCCAGAATTGTTCCTATCTGAAGGAACTGCAGAGATAAAAATGGAGAAGAGCATAAGAGAAAGGGGGTCCAGTGACTAGCTCAAATTGGGATCCTGCTCAAGCCGAAGACTGGGGCTCTGACACTGTTATTCATGTTGTGGTGTGCTTGTAGACAGAAGCCTTGCATGGCTGCCCTCTGAGAGACTCAACAAGCAGATGAAGGTGTCAGATGCAGATACTAGCACCCAACCAATGGACACAAGTCTGAGATCCCTGTGGTTGAATTTGGGAAAAGCTGGAAGAAGCTTAGGAAGAGAGGGAAACATGGGAAGACCATCAGTCTCAACTGATCCGGACCCCCAAGATCTCTCAGACACTGAGTTACTAAGCAGGCAGCATACACCAGCTAGTCCGAGGTCCTGGACACCTATACATTAGAGGACTGCTTGGCCTTGCCTCAGTGAGAGAAGATACACCTAACCCTAGAGAGACCACATCATGAGACAGTGAAAGTTTATCACTCATTTTCAATTCAGAGTCAGTAGCTGAGCTCAGTGTAATCAGTCTTCAGTACCAGTGATATCTCTCCTGTAACACTGCAAGTCAGTACTCTCTCATCTTTGTAGACTGATCAAAATGACTT
>JADRCH010006582.1:0-44525 GCA_019843965.1 Rhynchomys soricoides
AGAGAGAGAGAGAGAGAGAGAGAGTTGTTCTTCACCAAGGTTAAGCCCTCTATCCATAAAATCTTAAATATAAGAGGAACTTAAATGGACTCAGCAGGTTGTGCTTATATATTTATATGTATATATGTGTGTATGTGTTTGTGTGCATGTATATGTAATAACAACAATTAAATTAAAACAGTACATGGATTTGAGAGGGAACAAGATCGGGGAGCAGAAGTTGTTAGAGGAAGAATGATGTGGAGATATTCTTTCCATACAGTGATCATATATGAAACTCTCAAAACAACTTCTAAAAATAAACAAAATTATTTCCCTTAGAATTTATCCAGCAATCCAAAATTCAGAAAGCAATCCCCAGATCTCATTTTATTTCACTTCTTTCTTAGTATCCAGCTAAAAGTCTAATAATTTTCTTCTGACTTCCAACAATTCGTTTGCTACAACTATGCAGTTCATACGCTTCACTAAGCATTTTGTGCAGAGAATCTGATTCAAACCACTCAAGCGGTGCCTCCTTCCATCCTACATGTATTTTAACTGATGAAAAAGCAGAGAAAATTATTTGATAAGTAAAATCAAGCCAGTATTTATATAGGCACAATATGAGATATTGATGCATAATCTAAAGAAAGTAAATCTGCAAAAATGAAGTACACCAAAAGTCTTATTAGATAGACTGAGTTTAATATCCAGATTTGTAGAAAAGAGCAAAGTAATAAGCACTTGTATTTGTCAGCCTTCTCTGGAGGAAAAATACTAATAGAATGTCTGTGTGTGTGTGTGTGATATATATGTGTATGTGTGTGTCTGTGTGATGTGTGTATATGTGTATGTGTGTGTGTTATATGTGTGTGTATGTTAGAATATGTGTGTCTCTGTGTGATGTTTGTGCATATGTATTATATATGTATGTGTTTTATATGTGTGTGTCTATGTGACCTGATATATATGTGTGTGTGTGTGATGTGATATATATATATATATATATGTGTGTGTGTGTGTGTGTGTGTGTGTCTATGTGATGTGATATATATGTGTGTGTGTGATGTGATATATATATATATATATATGTGTGTGTGTGTATCTGTGAGAGAGAGAGAGAGAGAATATGTTAGTGTGTATGTTGTTGTTTGTGTGTATGTGTGTGATGTATGTACATACATCATATGTAATATAATTCCTTAAATTGTCTTACATGATACAGCCTCCTTTGTCCAACAATAGCTATCCTCACAAGCAGCAGCAAGTACCTGCTGGTATCTCAGTCTCAGATGCAGAATACCTGAGAATTCTCAACCTGATGCTGAATTTCTAGAAGAAAATAACTGGTCTTCAGTATATGTTCAGTCTATACAATGTTGCCTGTGATAGCAACAGGAGAGTGTAGCAGCAGTGGCACCTGCAACAGGGTAGGTGAATTCACACTAAGAGTAGATGAGTTTGTTATTAAGATAAGAAAGTAACGAAGCAAATAACAGTTTGGTTTTCTAACCCCCCTTTTATCTGAGGCACCACCAGAACATTTATGCATGTGCCTACATTTAGGTGGATCTTCCTACTTCCAGTTGTCTGAGCAAGAGAAATCCCCACAGATGTACCCAGAAGCTTATCTCTTACTGATTCCTATCAAGCTGACAGTCAACATTAATCATCACAGTATTGTTAATTACTAACTCATTCTCCTTAGTTTTTGAAAGAAGTCAACCTCCACCGAAGAAATGTGAGCACATCCCAAGAGCAGCTGTAACTCTAGTGTCTGTTCTATTCTAAGAGTGTTCAAGCATCTCTGTCACAAAAAGCTGCTTTCTCAGAATGACTCCTGCATCAGCTGGCCAAACTGCTGAGTTACTACTTCAGTACCTGGCTAGGGTAGCATTGATATTTTCCTTACCTCTCAAAAACCTGCCCACACTAATGTGGCCTTTGAGTCCTATTCAGAACTTCCCAGTGCAGTTTTCCTTCAGGTTCATGATCTAATAAAGCCTAATTGGACTTCCACTCATATTGAGATATAACATGAAAACTACTTCCCTATTTATCTCAATTTTCTTGTTGTCTCTTATCATTTGACATTATTACTAACATGAACATCAGTCATTTGTCTGCTTCCCAGTCCACAGGTAAAACTGAAGTTCCTTACCCAATCCCTATTCATCTAATTTCTGAATTCACTGAGGTGTTCTCTAGCTGCCATTTGAAAACACTTCAATTATTTTTTATAACTTTATTTGGCTGGTAATACAATATATAATTTTATAGTCTATTGTTTTAAAACAATGCTCCATTTAGAAGATAATATGAATAATTAGTAACTCAATCACAGAACTCCTAATAGACCATAAAAAATATTTGTCCATATAATCACTCTGCTTTCTTACTGTACTCTTTATCTGAGTATAATGTTAATGTCCCTGTGCTGTGATACACTTACTTTTGCACTTCAAAATAAGCCCTAAATGACTTACGCATCTGCTCAGTCAAGGAGGCGTAACCTTCCCTAAGAGTTGCTGCCAGGGCATATTAACTGGTCTCCCTGAGCATCTCCAGACCACTCACAACCCATTTTAATAAATTAAGGCTAATGTAAAGCATTTATAATTTTGATAGCACACAGGTTGGAAATATAATAAATCAATTGTAAAACTTTTTTACAGCTGAACATTCTCTCAAAGGAAAAGCAGTGGAGTATAAAAATCAGTTTTCATTTTATGCGATTGAAATAGAAGAGGTTAGAAATAAGAAGGAAGGTGGGAGAACTGAAACAAAAACTTGACTTTCCAACACCTCTGCTACCCCAGGATTCAGTGATAAGACACGTTGTTGGGGAATGATAGTACCTCACCTCCAAACAGAGCAGAATGAAGCACAGGAAAGGAGGTTGGGTTGGGACGGATTTGTCTAATTTAGTCAGTTCTCCTAAGTTAAGTATATGACATGTAAGAGGTCATTGAAGGTCAAGTTTAAACACAGAAATAAGGAGAGGAGAAAGAACATAAAATCTGAAGTTAGGAGACCTGGGTTCAAGTGTTGACTGTTTCTCAAGTTTACTAATTACATAACTGCTCTTGTTTGTTTTCAATTGCTGTGATAAACATCACATAGTTTTGTATCAACTTGACACAAGCTAAAAACATCTGAGAAGAGGGAAACTTAATTGAGAAAATGCCTCAGTAGATATGAGTGAAGGCAAGCCTGTAAGTAGTTTTCTTAATTAGTGACTGCTGGGGAAGGGCCTGGTCCATTATGCATGGTCCTGCATTCTGTTAGAAAGCAGGCTGTGGAAGTCAAGAGCACTTGAGTCAAGAGTCATCAGTAAGATGCAATTTTCCATGACCTCTGCACCAGCTCCTACCTCCAGGTTAGTGCCTGTTTTAAGTTCCTGCTTTGGATTCCCCCAGTGGACTATGACTGACTACATGTAAGTCAAATAAAACCATTCCTTCCCTAGTTCCTTTTGGTCATGGTGTGTCATCACAGCAAGAGAAAGGAACAAATACATTCAACGACCAAAAGAAAGGAAGGATTTATTTGACTTGTACTTACAGGCCAAAATCCAGCATTCAGAAAATTAGCACAAAAACTCAGGGCAGAAACTTAGAAGCAGGAACTGAACCACAGACCATGAGGAAAGGTGTTTACTGATTCGTTCTCTGACTCACATAAACAAGATCCACCTGCCTAGGAGTGGTACCACCCACAGTGGGCAGAGCACTCCTACATTAATCATCAATCAGGGCAATCCCCCACAAGAATTGCAACAAGCAAATCTGATTTGGGTAATGTGTCTTTTGAGATTCCCTCTTCTCAGGTGACTCTAGATTGTTTCAAGTTGACAAGAAATACTAGCCAGATGATAGCTTTGGGCAACTAATTAACTTTTCTAAACTGATGAGGATTTTAATAAGACCTAAGAACAACAGACCAAGGACCTAGCTGTATGCTAGCTACTGAGCTACTGTTTATTGATTCTGTCTCACTCTGTGAGCTTTCTCCTTGAGTTACTGTTTCTTTTGATAAATAGAAGCTTTTAACTTTTATGAGGCGTCATTTATCAGTGTTTATCCTTAATTTCTAAAAAAAAAAATGTGAAGTTCTATATAAAATGTCTTTTCCAATATCTATACTATGTAGTTTGCTGCCCATGTTTTCTTCCAGTAGTTCGGGCATCTAAAGTTATATTGAGGTCTCCAAAGCATTTTAAATTTATTTTTACGAGTGATGATAAATTCTTAATTAATTTAATTCATCTATGCACATCTAGTTTTCCCAGTCCCATCTATTGAGAAAGCAGTCTTTTCATATATATATACTTCATATATATTTCATATATATATATGAAAAGAATATACATATATAATTTGTCATGTATTAGATGTTTTTATTTGTAGTTACATTTACTCATGTCGGACCATCTGATATTTCTTTCCAGTTTTTCCTTTTTTTTCTCTACCTCTTTCTTCCTTTTATCCTTCCTTCCTTTTTTTCCCCTTGGAAGGGTCTAATTGTATAATGTGTTGTCGAACTCACTATTCCCCTGCCTCAGTCTCCTCGTGCCAACTAGGAAATATTTAGTCAATGAGAAAATTGTATTAACTATAATGAAAAGATTTTTTTTTACATTTCAAGTATTGAAAATATATATATATATATATATTGGACCAACCCAAAACCTCCTTGAATTATATGATAAAAAGGACACTCAGTTGAGTATTTGTTGTTATCTGTTGATATGTCTGTGAATTCGATTGTTAATAGATTTAGGAGGGCCTATGTATGTGGTAGAACTTACCAGGCAGATATGCCTGGCTGTATAAAGAAACTAGCTAATCATGAGCCTAAATTATCCCGAGAAACAACAAGCATCATTCCTCCATCCTCCCTGTCTCCAAGTTTCTGCCCAGAGTCTCTGCTCTGACTTCTTTCAGTGATGTATTCTGACCCGAAAGAGTAAGACAAAGGTATCTATTCTCTTTAAGTTGCTTTTGATCAATATTTTATCACAACAACAGAAAATCAAATTAGAATATACTCTAAGTCCCAAAGCTGTATAATCTATAGAATCAGCAAACACTGTAGTAGTCTCCTTGATTATTGAAGCAAGGCTCATTGAAGTTATTTCACTTGACCAACAAGTGGTTGCCTGATGTGGTATTTTAGAAGTCCATAGTAGTATATTTAAGCAATGAGCATAATAAAAGGAAGTTACTTAGTCTGTTTAAGGTATGTATATCTAGTCTCTTTTATGTTTCTGCATACTACAGATCAGATAAAATGTGAAAAAGAAGTTCATTTTGTCCCATGTTTCTGGTCTGAGGCTTATGGCTTCCATTTTGTGGTAGCCTTCTTGCTCTCAATGTGCCATGGAATTATAGAATATCACACCACGAGGCATGGAGAACATGTGAGACATAGTTAACATGGATTTCAAGAAATAAACCATCTATCACAAGAATGCCTCAACTTAAGGAAAAACCCCGATCATCTCCTTTATATCTCACTTAATCCCACCTCTTAGTATCATAATTAGGATTGATTTTGACCTCTGCTTCTGAAGAAAGCCACTATATTCAAGTCAACTAAAATGCACAACACTTTGAACAACTTTCATAAACATCAACACTATAAGATACTGACATAGAGAGAAAAGTGCAGAAATCAAATTTCTGATTGTTTTGGTCCAACTAATCCAAGGGAAATTTTTTTTGTATTTCTTTAGTCGATGCAAAACATTAATGTCCTTATTTTTTTGCAATATTTAGCTCAGAATGAAACATATCCAATTCCTCTCTAGGTAAAGGCTGTGTTTTGTGTTGGCAGCTCATATACAATGATCAAAGTGAGTAAATAAAAATATATAATATATACTGTTTAACTGGTCAACAATAAACTGAGAATTTAGAAGCAGAGACAAAGCATTACAGCTATGAGATAAGTGCAAAGACTCAACTGTAGCTTTACTATTTTAATACTCAATCTAAGTAATTATCTCCTAGGTGTTCACTACATTATTACTCTAATCTTTTCATAATTTTAATTATCATAATTTTAAAATAATGGGTATTTTATGAGTATGATATATTATAGTTTTGTGCATAGTTTATCTGTTTCTTATCTTTTAAGCCATCATACATAGATGTACTTTTCTACCTCCCTCATGCTCCACTGCTAGACCCCATGTGGGTGAATTTACCTGACAGATTTTCCCCCTTGGGAATTCTCTTTCTGCTTCTGTATTAATTGTAATTCATTATGATCTGTTCTTCCTGATCTTGTCCTCATCTCTCATGATCCCTGTTTTATTTTAAACACACCCAGTAACACACATATATACGTATATGCAGGTAGACATGCACCCATTTACACCCACACACCCCACACACACACATACACACTGTTTTTTAGTTAGGGTATTGATTTTTAATATTTTTTGAGATTTTCATATTTATGCACTGTTTATATGATTTCTACTCAATCTTCTCAAATTTATGACCCCCTTTTTCTTGAATTATCAGTGTTATTTATGGTTATATAAATACAATCTGCTAATCTGTTAAGAATTGTTAATATGTAAATGTAATTAGGGTTGACCACTTGAGATTGGATAACCATGTCTAGAGAAGATTGACTCTTCCTTTCTTAGCTATTAATTGCCAAAGTCCTTTGTGTAAGGAAAATGTTTGTGGGATTTCCATACCATGTTAGTATGACAATTGATACTGCCATTTTCTAGGTCTTGTTTTTTATAATTTAATAAATACTTCCTGTCATATTCACATGGTCTCTCAGCAGAAGTCCTGTTTCCTTTCTTCAGTTTTTCCAATTTCTAGATCTAAAGTGTATAGTGTCTTTAGCAGTAACATCTTACCTTCAAGTTCTAGATGTTTTCTTATGCCTGGCATTGAAGGAGTCTCATTAGGTAATCTACGGTTTTTGAGAGCATTATTGCCCGAAGTGTTATAACTTCATTTAAGTTATTTAAGTATGTACATATACACTTATATATGTATTATCTTTACATATATTTATCTTAAGTGAACATAGAACAATGTTTCTCAATGTCAATTTCTAAATCCCTTAGTGTTCTTTTATTTATTTTTTATACTTTATTTACATTTCAAATGTTTCCCCCTTTCCAGATCTCCCCTTTGGAAGCTCCTTATTCCCTCCCCCTTCCCCTGCCTCTATGGGGGTATTCTCCCACCCATCCACCCATTCTCTTCTTCCCTCCTTGGCATTCTCCTATACTGGGGGATCTAATACCCTCAGGCCCAAGGGCCTCTTCTCCCCCTCATGGCTAACAAGACCCTCCTCGGCCACATATGTGGCCAGTACCATGGGTCCCTCCATGTGTATTCTTTGGTTGGTGATCCAGTCTCTGGGAGCATTAGGGGTCAGTACAGTTGCCAGTGTTGCTCACTCAATGGGGCTGCAAACTCCCTCAACTCCTTCAGTCCCTTCTCCAAGTCCTGCATCTGGGACCTCATGCTCAGCCCAATTGGTTGCTGTGAAGTGACTCTTGGTTTTTCCGAACTTTTGGGCTAATAACCAGTTATCAATGAACATGTTTATTCTTTTGTGACTGAGTTACCTCGCTCAGGGTTATATTTTCAAGTTCCATCCATTTGCCTGTGAATTTCATGAACTCATTGTTTTTGATAGCTGAGTAGTATTCCATTATATAAATGTAACCCATTTTCTGTATCTATTCCTCTGTTGAGGGACATATGGGTTGTTTCCAGTTTCTGGCTATTATAAATATGTTTGCTACAAACATAGTGGAACATGTGTCTTTATTACATGTTGGAGCATCTTCTGGGTATATGCCCAGGAGTGTTATATCTGGGTCTTTAGGTAGTATTATGCTCATTTTTCTCAGGGTCCACCAAACTGATTTTCAGAGAGGTTGTTTCAGTTTGCATTCCCACCAGCAATGGAGGAGTGTTCCTCTTTCTCCACATCCTCCCCAACATCTGCTGTTTTTGATCTTAGCCATTCTGACTGGTGTGAGGTGGAATTTCAGGGTTGTTTTGATTTGCATTTCCCTGATGACTAAGGATGTTGAACATTTCTTTAGGTGCTTCTCAGCCATTCGAGATTCCTCCGTTGAGAGTTCTCTGTGTAGCTCTGTTCCCCATGTTTTGATAGGGTTATTTGGATCTCTAGAGTGTAACTTCTTGAGTTCTTTGTATATATTGGATATTAGCCCTCTATTGGGTGTAGGATTGGTAAAGATCTTTTCCCAATCTGTTGGTTGCTGTTTTGTCCTATTTACAGTGTCCTTTGCCTTACAGAAGCTTTGTAATTTCATGAGGCCCATTTGTTGATTCTTGATCTTAGAACATAAGCCATTGGTGTTCTGTTCAGGAACTTTTCCCCTGTGCCCATGTGTTTGAGACTTTTCCCCACTTTCTCTTCAGTCTTTTTCTTTCTTCTTTATGTTTCCTTCCCTTCCTTTTAGATAAAGTACTCCCCCAGTTTTCCCATTTATCCTTTCATAGCACCTGTCTCCTACTATCTTTTACTATAGCTCTCTTTCCATCATGACAGAAGATATAGCATTTGTTCTTATGAGTTTGATGTGTTCATTTAACATAATGACTAGTTATATGCATTGTCTTAAAGATATTATGGTTCGATTTTTCTATGTGCCTGCATAAAATCACTGTATATACGTTCTACAATTTCCATATTTACTTATTTGTTGATGGACATCTAAGCTGGTTCAGTATCCTAGCTTTTGGGAGCAGTGCATCATTAAATATGGATGTACAATTATTCCTGTGCATGTTGACATTGAGTCATTCAAGTATATACCAAAGAGGACTATGACTCACGAGTTCAGTATTTCTATTTTCAATTAAGTGGCAGGAGACAGAATCTCCAAGGCCTTTTAATTTTCAGTTCCCTAAGACCTAAAGATATAGATTGCCCTTTGAATTATTTGTCAGTAGTGTTTCATTTTTTAAAATTGTCTATTTAGTTCAGTGCCCATTTTAATTTTGGATAGTTTCATTTAATTATTCTTTAAGAATTTCATATATGACTACTGTAATTACATTATTTTCCCTGCTCTCTTTCCTTTTTCCAGCTCCTCTTATGTACCCAATTCCTTCTCAAAATTATAATCTTTAATTCTTTATGTATTAATTACATATGTATTATTACATATAAATTTTCAAATATTACCTGCTCATTTCATTTAGTGTTGCCTTCATGGATATGAGCTTAGGATTTATTATTATTAGGATTAGTAGTTCAGTGTGCATATTCTATAAGATTATATAACTTATCAGAGCTCTCATCCATGAAGAAGATTTATTCTCCTTCCCTTTTTAGCCATTAATTACCTGTTCTTTATTCAAGAATGTGATAATGTGATAATTCCCCTATCACGTTGACTTGCTAATTCATGTTTAATGTTTCAATTTTCAAAGTATATTTAACACCAGATTTTATTTATTTAAAATTTATATTTATTAGTATGTGTATGTATGATATGCTCCAGTATATGCAGACCACTGCTGGCATAAGAAGTCAAAGGACAACATTTAAAGTTCTGTTGTTGATTTATACCTAGGGCTGTAGGGTATCTAACTCAAGTCATTGTAGTTATGGGGGAAGAATTTTGACTGCCTGAGGCATCTTGTTCCCAATATATAAATTCTTGATATTAATCTTTTGTCTAATGCACACAACTATTAAATGTTTTTTTTCTGTTTTGTAGGTATATAATAACTGAAAGTGATAGTTTGCAGAAAGAAAAAATATCAATAATGTCCAATGCTACAGAGCACTCAAACCTGTAAAGTTGATAAGGTTTTTGTGAGAGAATCTGGAATATTGTTTTGTACATTTTATTTTTGAAAATTTCACTAGTCTAATCCACAGCCTTGTTCATACCAGAAAAATGTTCTTCTAGTAGACTATACCCCAATTCTTATTCTCATCATATCCATCACAATTATTTGTGTTGAGTGGGAGCATAAGGATTAGGAAGAGGAAGGAATTTTGAGGAAGAGGTATGACTACAAAGGTTCATTAATTCCAAGGAAACATATATGTCTTCTGATTGGAGTTTATGGTATCATTTCTTTGTTTGATTTTGCTTTCTATGACAGGGTCTCTTGTGCTTGAAAGTTGACCTCTAACTCATTATGTAGCCAAGAGCGAGTGTGTATTCCTGATCTCCATACCTATATCTCCCAAGTGCTTGGGTTACAGTGGTGAGCCACTGGGCTGTCTAAAACTCAATGTTATTATGGCTGGGACACTGTTCACTAGCTTTTGTAGCATGCACAGATTCATCATACATGCTTTGTTCTCTGCAAACAGCTGTCACATTCTGCAAACACTGGAACCCTTATATCTGTAGAAGAAACAGCAGTATGGCAAGCCTTCCCACACATACATTTTGCAAGTTTATTAGCAGCATTGATTGCTCTGGCTACAAGTCATCTCACATAAATGAGAAAAAGCAAATGAAGATGATGGGCACCTAAGCGTCAAAAATGAAGGAGTTTGCAATTGTTGACTCACCTAAAGAGGCTAGAAGGAAAGAAAGAGTGGAAAGTAAGTAATCAAAATGTCAGTGGGAGACAAAGAGAGAGAGAGAGAGGGAGAGAGAGAGACAGAAAGAGAGAGAGGGAGAGAGAGAGAGGGAGGGAAAGAGAGAGAGCACATTTTTACAGTATACTTGTGTGCCAGAGAGGTAAAGTGTGAGAAAAGAAGATTTGGAAATCTTCCTCAACTTGCAGTTATTCATCCATGAGAACACATTTATACTGCCTTTGCCTTCAATAAATACAATCACAATTAAAAACACATTATCTGTGCACAACACATTGTGAAACTACGTGTTCTCTTATGTAAGCAGCCAAGCTTAAGTATTTAACTAAATGCTTATGAAAAAAATGTTAATCCTTTGGCAACAATGTCTGGGAAATTCTATTCAATCAATGAAGGTAGAAATAAATTATCACAAAAGAAAGTTCAATCCCACTGCCATACTAACATGCAAAAATGAAAAACATATACGTAACACTAGTAATTAAAATGAGATTTAGTGGGTTATCTGCTCTTAATAGACATGCCAGGAGTAGAAAATAATAACACAAGATGACTATTTTTATGTTTAAAATAAGCAGCATATAGTTGTGGGAGGGGGTCATTTATGATTGAGTATAGAAAGACAAGGGAAAGGTACTATTTGCTAGAGTAAATCTCAGAAATCTTACCAGGTCACAGATCACAGAATGAAATAAAACCAAAAACACACAAAACAAAATGACAAACAAATCATCTCCTATTTATGTGAGCATTAGCACCTTGCACGATTGAAGGGGCAGATGGCTCACAGTTGCAGAGTCTAAAAAGGGCATGCATGCATTTGCTGTGAAGTTCCAGGTACAGTTGCACTGTAGTGTTCACTGAAGAAAGAACTAAGAAATGTGGTAGAACTAGTCAATGACAGGGTGTTACTGTTTTCTTTTTTTCATAGATGTTTATAACAGTTTGATTCACAGCACTCCAAAATTTAAATCAAATCCTGTAACATAAAAGTCTGTGCAGTTTATATTCTAGAGCCCAAAATTAAATTTCATTGTCAAAGCTATCAAAAGCCATTCAGAAGAAGTAGGTCCCATCTTGACCTATATGTAAATGGTCTCTGCCCCCTGCCTCCTTCTGTAGCTTACAGTCAGTTGTATATGACTGTATATGACAATTGTGTATATATCAATGGCTTGCCCACTGAGCTGTGTGTGTGTATGTGAGAGAGATAGAGAGAGACAGACAGACAGACAGAGACAGAGACAGAGACACAGACACAGAGAGATAAAGAGACAGAGAGAGAGACTGAGAGATGGAGGAACAGAGAGGGACAGAGACAAACATGGCTAGAGACAGACAGAGAGAGGCATAGAGAAACACATAGGGGTCAGAGTTGGGGGACAGAGAGGGTGGGACATAGAAAGAAAAGAGAGATAGAGAAAGACAGATGGGACAGAGAAAGGGAAGGGTAACAGTGAAAGAGAGGATGACAGAGAAAGGGGGATGAAGAGACAGGGGATAGATAGAGAGAGAGAGGGACAGAGAGACAAGAGAGGGATACAAAGAGTAGGACAAGAGAGGGACAGAGGAAACACACAGACACTGAGAAGGACAGTGAAACAGAGGTAGAGGAGACAGAAAAGCAGAAATTTACACAGAGACAGGAACATATAGGGACTAAGCCAGCAAAAAGCAATGAGCACACATTTACAGTACATCTGTGTGTCAGGAAATATTTAGGACATAGTTACTTTAAGGTTTACTTTATTGCTTATGAGAATAAGAACTTCATTTTAGCTGAATGTCCTATATTTGATCTGGCAACACGAGTCCTTAGGCTGGTTACTGACTTGACTTTCAGAGTTAAACATTCCCATTCCTTCGGTTCTTGCTTAATTCCATTTTCAGTTGTCTGCCATACCACTCTCCCATTTCCTGCTGTCCATGTCTTTTAGAGTAGTAAGAAACTGAATATGGGTTCATTCTCTGAGATGTTTTACACTAATTACTTTTATCAATAAAAAAAAAAAAAAGGACATAGTCCCTCTCCAAATGAAGTAAAAGTTTACTAGGAATTGAATATGAGTGACAATTGATGCTTGGGAAAATAGGTCCAGATTAAGTCTTAATAGTGTGCTCAACTATTGTCTTTTATCATCACAGAACAATAACAATTGTAAATCAGAACATTTACCAAATCCATAAGGGGGGTACCAAAAAGTCAGGCTCCAATAGAACATCTAGGATTGTTTCATTTATATTATATTAAAGCTTTACAATTTTTTTTACCATGGTTCACTATAGCATTGTGGCCATGAGTTGGAAAGATGCTATGCTACAAGTTGAGAAGCAAATTATCTTAGGCCATTTTAGTCTCTTTATTAGCTATTTGCTTTCAATCTCTCTGTCCAACTTCAATAATGTTTAGTGAAGTGGGGGAATTTCTTGAACGGTATTACTCAACCTTAAAGCTAAGAATGCTAACACATATCACCTGAACAACTGCAAACAATAAGCTTAACTGGGAGGGATCTTGCCCTGAGATCAGCATTTTCTTAATCTGTTTATCTCCTTGAATTCAAGATTCAGTTCTATTTTATTTTACTTCCTTGTGCCCCTTTATTACTTGACCCAAACATTTTATATTTTTCCTTTCAAAGTTTGCTATGCTTGATCAAAATGGTCTTCATGAGAGTAAAACAGAAGACAATGTCTATGCTGGACTTTTTGGGCTTCCTTTGTCAATGCAATTAATCTGATTCTCTTTACATTAGACTTAGCCACAGGCAGATACTCTTTAGGCAAGGGCAAAAAGCAACCACATTCCTCACCAAAATACCACAAAACAGTTTCTAGGCCACATACTAACATTCTTCTTGTCTGAAACTATATAAACTAGATCCCTACAGTTCAAATCATGCTCAGCATCAACGTTTTCCACATTTCTACTAGGATGGCCCATCAAGCCCCACTTAAAGCATTCTGCTGCTTTTCAAATTCAAAGTCCCAAAATCCACATTCTTCCAAACAGAAGCTTGGTCAAGCCAATCAAAGCAATACTCTAGTTCCTTTGACCATCTTCTGTCTTAGTTAGGGTTTCCATTGCTTAGAAGTGACACCATGACCAAGTCAACTCTTATGAGGGACAACAATTAATTGGGGCTGACTTACATGTTCAGAGGTTCAGTCTATTATCATCATGGCAGGAAGCATGGCAGAGTCCAGGAAGACAGGGTGCTAGAGAAGAATCCAAGAATTCTACATCTTGATTCAAATACAATCAGGAGAAAACTGTCTTCCAGAAAGGCAGGAGGATCTCAAAGCCGACCCCCAAGATGACATACTTCCTTTAACAAGACCATACCTGCTCCATCACACTTAACTAACACAAAACAATGATATGTTCATTCCCAAATGAGGTAGTTAAACATACTCTTGCTTAATAAAACATAACTGACAGCATCCTACACACTACCTCTAGAATTATATATGTTTTGAAATTTTAATATGATACAATAGCACTGCTTTTATCTTAAATAAATCACTTAAGGTCTAAGATTCAATTTTTCCTTTTGTCAAGCCATCAGTAAGACCTGCTTTTTAAAGTTATTGTGAAAATTCCAATGACAAACACAGGGGACTTAAGTTCTCTGGCATCTTCTAAGTGCTCTCAGAGATAATTCTCAGGGAGAGGTCTGAAATCTGGTGCTTTTTCTCAATTTTGAAAGCACTGACTTTTATTATATTCACATTCACAGTCAACTTGGACTCCTTAGCACTTCCTTATGGAACAGAGAACGTGGGGCAAAGGTGGGACAGAGTATATGAAGATCTGTTCCTCCTTTACCATGCTGCCTTGTCTTCCACTGCCCCAAATATTCAATATATTTATATTGTGCCTCATATTATATATAGAAAGATGATGGGTATTTTTTTTTCTTAGTAGCATCTTTTCCCAGGTATAGGAACTACGTATTTAAAGCTTTCTGAATGGCTTCTTTCAAACATTACCTCTACTGAAATTTATTTGACAGGAATCTAAAGAAATATCAATTTGAGGATATTCATATTCTCTGAACTAAAATGGAAACCCATTCAAACACCAAACTATATTCAAAAGACACAAGGAAATCAGATACAAGGCTAGGATGCGTACATTTTGTGTAAAAAAAAATGTTAAAAGAATAAAGCTAGAAAGAAAGAGCTACTCATCCCTCTTCACTAGACTCTAAGACACCCAGCATAAAGACATAGGATTATGTCTGTGCCTTAGACTTGAAGCCTAGTATGAGAACCACCAGTGTGAACTGTAGTGCTGACGTAAACACTTTAGGTTTTAGCAGAGGAAGAGAAATGCATAAATAAGCCATCTGGTCAAGGCATGATCTAGTTAATCATTGTCTCAGCCTCAGGAGTTCTAAGTCCTGTTTCTTAGGGTGAGACCTGGAGTCCTCTAAGATAAATATTTTTGCTCCAGTAAAGGAAAATTTTTTACTTTGGCAAAGTGGTTCAGTTCTGTGAGACTCACAGTTGAATGGCAGTAGTTTTGACCTTGGTGATAATCTGTCCTGTTGCAGCACAAATACAAGCCTCAAAACCTAATGGTGCTTACCTTACTAGGTTTCAAGTTCCTTGAAATTTATCTCCTTTTCTCCCTGATTTTCCATTTTGGAATGGAATGTTTATCATATGTCTGTCTTACCTCTGTATTGCAGAAGTACATGACATGATCACCCTATATTTGGTACAGTATCATATACATTTAGACAGTATATGATAGATTGCTATGCAGGTAAAAGGTAATAGTTTATATCCTAAAGAGCTCTAAAACTAATAGGTAAGACAATGTGAATAGATGTGCATACAAGTGACCATCAATGTCAAGAATATTAAACTAATATATCTGTATGATCATTACACATGATATGAATTTTGCACAAAATTAGAAAACAAAGAGAAAAAATTAATTGCTTGAATTACTATAATTAGTAAATTGGGAAAATAGCAATTTTAAGCATATCAAAACAGTTTTCGGTCAAATTTTAGTACCTAAGAATCTTAGAAAGGTACATTTTCAAATAGAAAAGAAGTACTCTGGACTTGCTTATATCCAGTATGGTATACATAGGAGCAAAGGCGTTGGGATATGGACAGGCTTCCTGAAGGAAAGTCCATGTCTTGGAAAACATGAATAACACTGTAAGGATAGCTTGATGGTAGAGCCACGACTTGCTTAGTACAAGAAGTTCCTTGGTGTTCAATCACTAGCAAAAACAAAATTAAACTAAATTAAACTAAAAATAAAATTTTGAAGAATTTTGTAAAGTACAAGAAGTATAAAAACTATCAAACATGTTCATGTTCTCAGCCCTAAATCTTTTTTTTTAATTTCTTTTTAATTTTTTGAAACTTTATTTACATTTCAAATGTTTTCCCCTTTCCAGATCTCTCCTTCGGAACCTCCCCATTTCCTCCACCCTCCCCTGCCACTATGAGGGTATTCTCCAACCCACCCACCCATCCACTCTCATCTTCCCTCCCTGGCATTCTCCTATACTGGGGCATCTAACACCCTCAGGCCCAAGGGCCTCTCCTCCCCCTGATGGCTAACAAGGCCCTCCTCTGCCACATATGTGGGGCCAGCACCATGGGTCCCTCCATGTGTATTCTTTGGTTGGTGATCCAGTCTCCAGAAGCATTGTGGGGTCAGGAGAGTTGCCAATGTTGCTCACTCCATGGGGCTTCAAACTCCCTCAGCTCCTTCAGTCCCTTCTCCAACTCCTCCATCTGGGTCCCCACACTCAGTCCAACAGTTGCTGTGAATTGAATCTTGGGTATTCCGAACATTTGGGCTAATATGCACTTATTATCTTTTGTGATTGAATTACCTCACTCAGGATGATATTTTCAAGTTCCATCTATTTGCCTGTGAGTTTCATGAAGCCATTGTTTTTAATAGCTGAGTAGAATTCCATTGTGTAAATGTACCTCATTTTCTGTATCCATTCCTCTGTTGAGGGACATCTGCGTTGTTTCCAGCTTCTGGCTATTATAAATATGGCTGCTATGAACATAGTAGAACATGTGTCCTTATTACATTTTGGAGCATCTTCTGGGTATATGCCCAGGAGTGGTATAGCTGGGATCTCAGGTAGTATTATATCCAATTTCCTGAGGGTCCGCCAAACTGATTTCCAGTGTGGTTTTACCAGCTTGCAATCCCACCCGCAATGGAGGAGTGTTCCTCTTTCTCCACATCCTTGCCAGCATCTAGTGTTACCTGAGTTTTTGATCTTAGCCATTCTGACTGGTGTGAGGTGGAATCTCAGGGTTGTTTTGATTTGCATTTCCCTGATGACTAAGGATGTTGAACATTTCTTTAGGTGTCTCAGCCCTTTGAGTTTCCTCAGTTCAGGGGTTAAGAGTGCTGATTGCTTTTCCAAAGATTGTGAGTTCACATCCCAGCAAACACATGATGGCTCACAACAATCCATAATGAGATCTGATGCCCTCTTCTGGGGTGTCTGAATACAGCAAGCAGGAGACAGCTACAGTGTATTTACATATAATAAATAAATAAATCTCATCCCTAAATCTTATGACTACAAGACAAAGATTTAAGATTTCAAAATGGAATTACATTTGCTAATAGGCTGACTTTAATAGAGGGAGATTATCCCAGATTATCCTTGTATCCCAAAGCATTCTCTGGGTTCCTTACAGTATATGATACCAGAAGAAGAAAACATTAGGGTGATGTAAGTACAGAAACCTCTCATATCTCTATCAGACAGCCAGAGGAGAGGCCAGGGAACAGCTCCATTAACTGAAAGAGACAGGTAAGAATTTTCCTTTAAAGTCTCCAGAAAAGAAAAAAACCATGCAGGCATCTATGCTTTGACCTAGAGAGGAGCTATAGGCTCTTCTGTTTTTGTGTACATGTGTGCTAAGTGGTTCTACCTCCAGCTTGAAGCACTTGTAATCTTTCTTTGTGTGGTGACTGTATCAGCTCTACCACAGACTGTGGGGAAACATGGTCTCCTCCATTCCTTCTATCTCATTTATCAATCCTCTCTCTCATACCCAACCTCACCATTGGACTCAGGGCCTAAGCAGAGAAATCCTGAAAGATCTCCCTTTCAGAAACAAGAGAAAGGAGAGAAAGAAACAAAGGAGGAGGAAATGTGTGAGTGTGGTAGAGTCAGTGGGATGGGAGTTGGGCTTTCTGATTTTTAAGTTGTGTATAGCTTGGAGATGAGTGATTAGTTCTAGATAATAGTAGGGCATGAATATGAATACAAATAAATAAATATCTTTTAGTAGAAATCCTAACCCTTTGCTATTACTTTAGTAATATGGGAAAGACATTAGGTGAAAACGGTAAAAAGTTTCAATGGTGTGAGAAGACTGATCACTCCACAGAAAAAGACATCTGTTACTAATTGCAAAGATTTGTATTGCCTCAAGGATGTCTTTTGTTCTCATATTTGAATGAAATGATAATTTTCTACACTAATTTTTAAAATTCACATGAGTAGTACCAAAGTAATAAATGGAAGGTCATGTGCATAATAAAATCCAATGTGACATTAAGTGATATCCCCCACATCATCTGAGACGCTCAATCAGATAGTTTGTTCAGAACACATACCATGTCTATTTTTTTTATTTTTATACATTTTTATTACTTTATTCATTCAGTTTACATCCCTGATCACTATCCCTCTCCTAGTCCTCCCCTCACACGTTTGTCTCCACCCCTTCCCATTTTCCTCTGATAAGATTGTGTTCCCCCCGAGGAAACTCCCTACCATGTCACATTAAGTCTGCAAGGCTAAGGGCATCCTCTCCAAATGAAGTCAGCCAGGTCAGCCTAGTTAGAGGAATGGGATCCACAGACAGGCAACAGCTTTAGGGGCAGCTCCAGTTGTTCAGGACCCACATGAAGACCAAGGGCTGGAGAGATGGCTCAGCTGTTAAAGGGTAGGCTTACAACCAAACATTTTTACACATTTTGATTGAAGTATAATTATATCACTTACCCGCTTCAACGTCCTCCTCCTGATTCTACCATGCCCTCTATCAAAGCTTTTCTGTGTTCCTATCTAATTAATAACATCTTTCTATTTGATTGTTATTGTTACATATAATATATCCAATGAACCATAGATGGAGGTATGATGTAGATACATCCTTTATGCCTGGGCTCTGCATGATCAGTTGATCTCTGCATTGTGTCCAATGGCAGATTTCTGTGGTGGCCTCTATCAGTTGTTAAGAGATGCTTCAGTGTTGCTTCATGATATGAGAACATTCTGTGATTACAAAGTGGATGGGCAGATCACTAAAGGGCCAAGTTCAGTAATTCACATTTCTATCGAGACTGGGACTGGTCATGGGAAGAGGCTCAATAGTCTCACGGTTCCTTTGAGCCTTTTTTCTTAACATCTTGTTTGGGTTCTTTTTAAATTATCTGTATCTTTATATTGATTCAATTCATAGCTAATTTTAATCCCTTGTCTTGGGTATCATGAAACAAATTTCTCAGGAGAGCAGTGATCCATTACTTCTAGGTTACAAAGAATACACTTTGTGTTTTTATTATGACTCCCCACATTAGTACTTAACTGAAACCAACCCTCCTGTTAGCTGGGGCTAAAATACAGGAGAAAGTTCTGATACACCTGCTTCTCAACCCTTCCTCTGCAGCTCTTCTTGATGTTTTCATGCCATTGTGGGTTCCCACTTCTGGACTTGTAACAGCATTTTACTGTTTTAAGCTGTGGGTGACATACCACTGCATCTTACCTTGGCATAAGTACCTTCTGATCTTCCCATTTTTCTACTCTGAAGTGCCTCTCTCCTATTTGTTCAAAACCAAGAATGATAATCATTCCCTACAAAATTTTAACCCCACACAAACTTCTTAACCTTCATTTTCCACATGTAGCATTCATAATATGTTTAATCATAGTTCTAAAGTTCTGTAAGACTTTAAGTATAGCATATAGTGTTAAAATTCATTTTTAATTAAAAACTCCAACACATACCTATGAGGTATCTGGCATAAATCACTTCTATAAAATACCTAAGATGATGATGGTGATGATGAAAGAGATGAGACTATAATGGAAACAGATAATATCAAGGCTAAAACAATAATAAATAAAAAATTGCATTTAATTATATATTAGAACAATTTATTACGAGTGAGAACTTCTCCAAGAGATTTGGAGACCATCATGGTCTGAGAGCTGAGATGGATAGACTGGGCATCTGGCACTTGTCTCATTTGTCACAGTTACCTTTAAATGAATGGCTAGAACTTTAATCAGCCTACCCAAAATAAAGTATCCTCTCAGACTACCTCATCCTCAATATTTCCTGAGGAGACCTCATCCTTTCATCAGCCAACAAGTCAGAAAAATGCTTGGTCCCAGCCTTCTGCTCACAGAGGGTCATCATTTTTCAACTGAAAACAATCAACATCCACTTCCTCTGTCCATTAACCATTTCCTTTGTCTTCAAGTCAAAGTTGATAGTTGATAGGAAGAAAAAGAAGAAAGAGGAAAGGTACCTCTGTAAGACTCTGTTCTTGTTTTCATTTCATTTCTGAAAAAAAATCAAACAGTGCAAATGTTCAGCAAAGAATATCACTGTTTTGAATGCACAATTATCTTTTGTAAAAGGAACAATATAGAGTCTAGTTGTGGACTAGCAATATGTATGTGAATATGAAGATTGTTACTGGGGCCATTCTCTGTGGTTGATCACGAAACTCCATAACTTGTTGCATGGTACACATGTATTCACAAGCCTTAGCAGGGAACCTGAGCAGTGTGGCAACTGCAGGAAAGCATACATAAACATTGTAATCTTTGCTGATGACACATGATGGAGTAACAAAGTAATAGCTGTTAAATATCTAAGAGGTCCCTGCTCTACTATGAGAAAAGCAACCATTCCTGATTAGCAGAAGCTACAGATACTTCTATAAGGTTTTGTGCTTGCAACAATCTTCGAAGATACAAGTTCTTGTTGAGAACTTTAAAACATTGCTTTCAATTGACTCTGCTCTATAAATCATATTTAAGTTAAGAAATTATTCTCCCTGCAGGTGTAAAATTACTTTCATGAGATATATATTTTATCTCTATTTTTTCATATTAAAATGTATAAGTATTTCAACTAAAAGATTATCTCTCTTCTATATGTATTTTTGCAAATTAAAAATAACATTATTTAGAATATTGTTAAATAATTTAAAATGTTAAATGTTGCAAAAGTATTTTTGTTTTATTCTAGTTAAGAACGAATTGCAAATGTATTTAATCATAAAAGGAAGCATTAGGAAAAGATTCTTTTCCATGCTGAGCCATTACAATGAGTACAGAATTTGGAAACTGCATCTTTTACCTGAGTTCGTATCAACTCATTTGCACATTTTCAACTTTACTCTTCATGGAAAAACTCACCATTTCCCTTCATGTGCTCCAATTGGTTTGAGTTTGTTGTTGTTCCCATCAATTTTTATAAGATTATTTACAATATCCTGGATATATGCTCTTTGGCAAGGAAAATGTGGTTTATTCATATAAATGGATATAAAATTGGGTCTTCACAATGCAAAATTTAAATAAAACCTCTTCATCCAAAAATTATAATAAAATGTTTTTTTTTTCCTGAAGTTTTGAACTAAAACTTTCCAAGAAATTTGTGAGGGGGTAACAATTTGTTTTCCACATATTTTCAAGATTAGATTAAAATAGTGTATACTGGTTCACTGGCCAACCCATTAATAGTCAAGTAACTTCTATATCCCATGTGATTCTTTCATTCTTTAAACTGTTTGTTGGATGGGGGACAGAACTTCTAATAGGTCCAGCTATCAGGAAAATTAGATTTATATTTCAAAGTTTGGCTAAAAATAGATTAAAATGCAATATGGATTTTAGTGGGGAATATGTAAATATCTCCCTCATTGACAGTGGACAGGGATTATTTTGTTTTTATCAAGTTATGCAAATTGACCATTGAAGGGAACATTAGCTTGAAATTACAACACTATAAACATAGATAGAAGAAGATTAACGAAACACTAAGTGGGAAATGTTATAAAAGAATAGAGTATACATGCATCTGGTCTAGAAGTACTCTTAATAGGTTTGGTAGAAGAAATCTAAAAATATTAGGAACTTATGACATTGATATATCCTACTTTTATACTTCATCTCACAGAACAAACTGTGGTTACCTTTGGAAAGGTTTTATTGCATCAAGATTTTGTATCTGTGTCTGCACCAGAGAGAACAAGGATCCAACCAGCCAACCTAGTAAAATATGTAGACCCCACCCCCACTTCTGACAGTCTACTGTTGATACATTTTTATGTGACATTCTCTAAAAAGTATATGCATAATATTTCTTGTATGTAGAATATAAACACTATAGAGTGTAGGCAACATTTTCAATGAATTGTGTTGTCTAATTTTTCTGATGACAAATTCAATTAGACAAAAATATTGGCTGTGGCCAAAATGCAAAATTTGAACCTCAGCTGCATGAAGAACTTATTAAACTTCTTTTTTACTTAGCACATTGTTTTGAGAATAAGAGCAACGTAATAAGTATTTGACAATTAAATAGAAACAATGAGTACAAATCACATATGAAATTTATATGCAACAATTTATCTAAATATATTGGTAGTATAAGAAATGGATAGCAGTTTATTAAATTTTAGAAGCCTAACCCTTCATCAATCTCTAATTTAGTCTTGAAAAACTTAATTTCCTTTCCATTTAACTGTGATAAGCTTTGAAGTAAGAATAAGATAGAGAGTTATAGGCCATGTTCGGGGCAGCTTATGAAGTCTGAGAACCCTACTGTTTTCTACAAAGTGACTATTGGGTGAACTGATGCTTTCCTGGCAGACTTCAATGGCTTGTTGGAGAATGTTTCCTTTGCTCTTATAATCGAAAACATTGGCATGATTTAGAAGGATCTCTTCCCCAGTGAGAAGGCTTAGCAGTCAAGAGTACTTGCCCAACTCAGGTTGAACAGCTCACAATAATCTGGAGCTGGGGCTCCAGAGTGTTGAATGCCCTCTACTGACTAGAATAGGCACCAGCAGCACACAGGTGGCATATACTCACACATACACATATATTCATGAAAAAAGAGAAAATAAATATTAGAAAAGCAGTTTTCTCTTGGGAGTTACAGCATTGGCATAGCTGTATATTTTCAAAAACACATTTTCTTTTTCTACAGAATATGTATGTCTTACTTATTTCTCTAGAATCCTTGATTGACTTAAAAATTCAAGGACTGGTTTTTGAAAAATAAAACAAGTCTTTTTCCAGTTTTATTTTAAACTATTAGGTTTTTACTTCTCAGGTTAAAAAGATAATGCAGTTTTCTTGCAGTGGTGAATATTACAGTAGGAAGAACCTACTGTGTTTCCTCTCCTCTACATGGCCACATTTTTGCAATCTGCTCCTAAATTAAGTCATTACCTGGAAAGAAAAATCAACCGAAATGATGTAGAAGAAACAAATGCAGTAAACATCTCAACTCAAAATTTAAGGAAAAAAAATAAGTTTTATGACTGAAATCACTGCTTTGATCCTATTGAATTATTTTACAAGTTTCTCTCTGTTAAGCAACCAATTTGTACAATTGAGCACATTGATTGCTTTTGTTGCTGGAAGGGAGTACTACATGTATGTTATGACCTTGTTGGAGGAAGTGTGTCACTGTTAGGGCAGGCTTTGAGGTCTCAGATGATCAAATTGGGTGTGGTGTTGCTTTTCCTTCTGCTGCCTGTCAGTCAAGAAGTAGAACTTTCAGCTCCTTCTCTAGTGTCATGTCTATGTGCATACCTTGGTGTTTCTCACAATGATAATAATGGACAAAGTGTCTGAAATTGTGAGCCAGTCCTGATGTTTTCCTTTATAATAGTTGTCATGGTCATGGTATCTCTTCACAGCAGTAAAACTCTCATCCACTCAGCCTGTTTCCTTATAGGACCCAGGACCACCAGCTCAGAGATGGCACCATTCACAATGGACTATGCCCTACTGCACTGATCACTAATTGAGAAAATGCCTTACAACTGGATCTCATGGGGTCATTTCCTAAACTGAGGCTTCTTCCTCTCCAATGACTCTAGCATGTGTTAAGTTGACAGAAAACCAGCCAGTACAGCCTGCATATATTTGTTTACCACATGCATGCCTGGTGTATGCAGATGCTAGAGGAGGGTTCAGATCCTCTAGAATTGGAGTTATAAGATGGTTGTAAGTTGCTGTATGGTGCTTGGAGTCAAACCCAAGTCCTCTGGTAAAGTAGCAAATGATCTTAATTGCTATGACATTTTTCTAGTCCCCCATTAAGTTTTTATATATAATTTTGAGTGGGATTCTGATACTTAATATTTTTTCAGTTATTTTTTTTTTTAAATTTCCTGCATGTTGCAGTGTATCTTGATGATATCTACTCCTTACTCTACTCATCCAACTCCCTCCAGGATCCTGTCACATCTCCCTCCCAACTTCATGTCTTCCTTTTAAAATTATCTTACTATACACATCCAAATTTATGTAATAAAGTCCTAGTAGTGCTGCCCATGTGTACATCAGTATGATCCATTTACTGGGAACTGAGTATAACCTACAAGTGGTCCTACACCTAAAAATTTATGTTTTCCTTAGCCACAGGAGTCATCAACTTCTAATAGCTCATCAGCAAAGGGTAGGGCCTCCAGGCCTCCTCTGCCAAGTGCTAGAACTTTTAAGTGACTTATCTTGTATAGGTAACCACGACTTTTGCAAGTTCCTGTGTGCAACAGCCATGTTGTGTCCAAAACACACAACAGTACTTCACAGCATTATCCCATACTATATGGATCGCAACAGCCATGTTATGTCCAAAACACACAACAGTATTTCACAGCATTATCCCACACTATATGGATCTTGCCATCTTTTTGCCTCCTCTTCCATATACTCACTAAGCCTTGGAAGTCGGGGATTGATATAGATGTCCTATCTATGACTGAGCACTCACAGTCCCATATTCTCAGCTTTGAAAAGATATAAATTTCTGCCTTTACCACTACACACTGCAATAAGAAGCTTCTCCAACCAAGTTTGGGAACAGCACAAATCTATGGATATAACTTTGACAGCTAAGAGCTTAATGATTCTTAGAAACCAAATGTCCACAGTTAGTTAAAATGTCGACAGAGGTTTTTGAAATATTTTCAATTTAATTGGAAGTCCAATACTTATAAAATAAGTGCACAGAATGGCCATCTTGAATAATCATTCATCACCATTTGGAGCTCCAGACTTGAGTATGTAAATAGCCAGGTGCCAGGAAAGAGAGCTGAGTAAATGCTCTTTCAGGAAAGCCAGATGCAGGGCTCTCAGGCAGTCTTGATATAAGCAAGGAAATTGAAAGAGAAATTTAAGCTAATAGTAAAAATCATAGATTACATTAAGTAAATGATGAAAAGCCAGAGTTGAAAGTGAGGTTGCCACTAACACTAAATTATTTTGACTATATTTTTTGAACAATTTTCTGCAATTTTCTACTCTTTCTGGCAAAGCTATCAAAGATGATCATAGCAATTTCCTATGAGAACTCCAACAATTTTTCCACAGAATTGATTAAAACTCAATGGCAAATATTGGAAACTGCCCCCATGCTCACTTGAAAACAGATCATCATTCCAACAAATAACTAAAATCTTTATGTAGAAGCAATGTACTGCTATTAGGCACTTGAAATGAGAGGAGTTGGCACTGAGTGAATGGTAGGATGTGGAGGTATCACCTGCTGTCATTTTAGGTGGCAGTCTGGGCATGCTCACAATCTGTCCTGAAGGGAATAGACATGAGCTTTGGGTAGCACTAGAGGATAAAGAATAGCAATGAGTGAATCCACATAGATTGTCTTAGTGCTAGGCACTTACCAGCTGGGTCTGGGGTTAGGTCTGTGTGTTCTTTTCAACAGGAGATACTACTTGGATAGTGTCAATCTATTAGCTGATAAAATTGAAAGGCATGGTCATTAATTGAATGGATTTTGTGTTTGCTTATCAATTTTCAATCAATGTATGTGATCAACTTATGTTAGAAGTAATTTCTAAAAAGAAAGTACATCACTCTCTCTACTGTCTTGAAAACCCCTGTAGAACAGCATTCTCTGAAAGGGAATTTTAATGCACTTTCATGAATTTTAATGTATTTCATGATGTAGAATGGCCTTTAAAGTATTTCCCTTCACCTAGTTATCAACTGCCTCTATCCATACCAGTTTCTATCTTGCATAGTGTTGACTGATAGATTTGCAAAGACTCTGTTTTGCATATCTAATAGATATTGACCCATTTTTCTCTCTGCTTACTATGTTTCCCTAACTTCTTTGATTGACTTCATAAAAATTAACAACCAAAACTTCTGTGATTCTTTCATTTGACACATGAACACTATCCAAACAATCCCTTTCCTCAGTGGCCCCTCCATAGGTCTTATACAATGTAATGCTTTCCTGCAAGCTAATTTTTGTATCCCTATTTAATATCAGCTCCTCAAAGGATACACTGTGCCTATACTACCAACACCAAACAGAATGACAGACACACTCATCAAATATTTGTAGACAAAAATGGTGAGGAAGAAAAGAAGAAGGAAGACAACAAGGATAGGAAAGATGAGGTAGAAAAATAAAGATAAAGATAGAAAAAGGAAAACAGGAAAGTTAATATGGATGGGGAGAAGAAAAGTGGGGAGAAAGAAAAGGGAGGGGAGTGAGAAAGAAGGGAAAAGGAAATTAAATAATTTGAAACTAAATCTATCACAGACACAAATTAAAATGCCACCATCCATCAAACATGAAATAACAAAATTTAAAAGAAATGCATACTGTTTAACTGTTGTACAGAAGTCAGAAGGCTGTCAGTAGATACCTGTAATAAAGAGAACAGGTTACCATCTACTCAGAAAAGGGCAGTCAGTGCATGAAATTTTATCTCAGAGTTCTGAAGTCAAAGATAAATTAGTTGTACTTTCCTCAACAGTGATCTGCCATTATTAAACTTAGAAATGGAAATTTTACAGATATTATTGCCTGCGGTGGTTCTCTACCTTCTTAATTCTGTGACCCTTTAATACCGTTCCTTATATTGTGGTGACCATGAACCACAAAATTATTTTTGCTGCTATTTCATATCTTTAATTTTACTACTCTTATGAATTGTAATGTAAATATCTGTGTTTTGCAATGGTCTTAGACAATCCATGTGAAAGGGTTATTTGACCCTCAAAGGGGTTGCAACCTGCAGGCTGAGAAATTCTGTTAGATGCTCCAATATAGGAGAATGCCAAGGAGGGAAGACAAGAGTGGGTGGGTGGGGGAATACCCCCATAGAAGCAGGGGGGGAGAGAATAGGGAGGTTCCAAAGGGGAGATCTGGAAAGGGGGAAACATTTGAAATGTAAATAAAGTATCAAAAAAATAAATAAAAAGGAAATATCAGTTTTCAATCCTGAAACAAATATTTTTGAGACATATTCTAATGCTGAGCATTTGGTAAATGCTAATGCCATTTATTCAAATAAGCTATCTTAGAAATTACTGATGAAAGTGAGGAATGCAGAAAGAAACGATAGGGTAAAAAGAGAGAAAAGAAGAAGGCAGATATCTCATCCAAATGTATATGTCTTTAAGGGAACATGATATAAAATATCTCCTGTATCAAAGCTATGCTGGCCCCTATTAGGAATGCAAACTATAATTTGTTCAAAAGAACTCATTTGGTAAGACATTAATAATATCAAATTATTTAAGTACTTATTTTTAATTATAGTTTGTTGACTTTAATTTTAAATGTACTGGGCTCAATATTTTATAATATTAGATTAATTAATTTATATGGTTACTTCTGGATAAATTTTGTTAATCCTACTTTAATTTGTATATTTTTTTATTTAATTCATCTGTCCTTAATATACAGTTTCCAGTATTTGCCTACTATACCAAGATGACATATTTCACAGAGTAAAGTAAGCCAATATACACTATTCAACTCTGTGATTGATGAGAGGCTTTTGTTTAGCCTACTGTAATGGGTCTGTTTATATTTGCTACCTAACTTAATGCAAAATAAGGACATTTTGATTTGTTGTACTTAAGAGGGGGTAAATATTGAGACAGAAGTGGTGTACCAACTTTCTTTGCAATGTTCTTTCCTCATTTAGTTTTTAGAAGATTACTTAAGAACAGGAAAGACTGACACAGAGCAAAGAAAGACAATCAGTTGACAGGTGAAGTGAGCTGTAAAAGGGATTATTTCTAAAGTGCTTTGCTGAAGTGTTCAGCCTACCCAACATAAACTCTTTAGAAGCATATTGAGGGATCCAAATACTCTTTCCAACATTTTAAATAGCTTCACATTAAAAGCAAAAGCAAAAACAAGCCAGGTGTTACCCATTGCTTGTGGAAGCTGCAATTACTTGTGACTCTTCTTGGAGCCACAATTACTGGAACACTGATAAAAGGAATTCCCAAAGACCAAAGTTTTGTGTTAAATACTTCTATCTAGCTTGTTAGCATCCCTTAAATTTGGTTTCTTGCTTTTTGTAATAGAGGGTACCATGAAAGTGCACAACAAAATAAAATTTCCCCAAAGCTAGCAGAATATTTCTGGGAATTAATTACATAGCAAAAATTCATTGTAAAAGTTATGACTAAGAATAAACTTGCATACTCTTTGATTTGAATCCAATTGTTAGCAGTGTATGCTCAAAATAGTTTTTGGTTAGATTCTATGATTTATGCTGAGAAAATATACTCATCAGGTCCCATCCTACTCGTGTGGTCCTTTACCCATGGTAAAGCAAAACTAGGGATCACTAGATTCTACTTCTCAGATTGACCATACTTGCATCTGCTACAATTTACTGTCCAATGAATATACAGCAGAGCAACAAGTAGACAATGACTTTATTATGAAAACAGCTCTTTATAACTTGTAACATAAAAGAGAGAAGAAGAATTATGATGTTGAGTAAGATTCAAGATATTTAAGATTAGAGTTTCCATGTGCTTGGGTGAAAGCTTTAACTTTAATGTGGCACATATGTGGAGGAGGATGAAAAATAAATGACTAAAAAATGATCTAGAAATCTTCTTTGTCAACAGTTCCAACTCTGTGTCTATCATTCTTTTTTTAAGAGTTATCAACAGAAAAACTGATCAACTTGACTCCCACCTTAAAAAGAATCCCCATTCCACAGATGGCACTTCTACAATTAAATCAAGGGACAGAAGGAATTTTGTCAAGCCTCAAGACTAGGAAATTAGATCTGGAATAAATGGACTTAGAGGACTCTGTGGAGGTATTGATAATCCAGGGAGTTGAGGCTCATGCTTCTTGCTTTTGCTATGTGTTCCTTCTTGTTGATGGTATATTTGTAGTTATTGAGAGAAGAATTCCTTCTGGGAATCACATTAAGCAGAAAGATGTCCTCATGATATGATAGCTAGCTTGAAGACAGGTTTTGCTTTAAATCCTTATATTCCCAGTGCCTGACACATTATGCACTCAAATAGGTGATGAATTAATAAATTGATATCCAGATAGTGAGCAGGAATAAGAATATTTCATTCTTGTGCAATCTCTTAGGAATTACAGGGATGTGCACCTCTCTTTCCACACATCTCAGACTATTCTCTCATCTATGAAGTCAGCAAAGTAAGAGATCCAGTTGTTCTTGCACATTGAATCTGAGCTACCTGTGAGATAACAGTTGTACCAGCCTTTTAGAACCTACCAACATGACAATGAAAAGAGAGTTACATAGTACTTTCCCCCTTGGGACTATGCTTATTCTTTTCATTATTCTGGTCATACTTTTGTTCTCTTAACCCAGAGACTGCAACCAGCCAAACTGTACAAACTGCACTAAACTGGTCCCCAGGGGACCTCTACTAATCATTTTCCAGTATTTTTCACAAAAATACTTTTTTGGGGGTAGGAGAATTTATTTTGGCTCACTGTTTCTTAGGTTTCATTTTTGATGTTTGATTCCATGCATTTGGAGTGAGCATCATGACTACTACAGAGTATGGCAGAGGAGTTTGCTAAACACACAGAAGACTGTAAGCAAGAGAGAGAAAGACTTAGGAACTAGGTAGAACCTTCAAAGACTTTCTTCCAGTGTCCTGTTACCTAAAGCTAGGAATGACATCTTAAGGTTTTATCTTTTTTATTTCCACAGCACAAGTTAGGGAATTAAATATTCAATGCATATCCCCATAGGAACATTTTATTCATAACCATAACAAAATGTATTAAAACTCTCACAGCATAGCTTTAATATATCTTCATGTTCTGCTAGTTCAAGTATAGATCTATTATAAATTGCCAAGTACACCAATGCCTCTGAATGTTGATAAGAGTATGTCATTTCCCTCAGTCTAATCTTACAACCTTTGGCATTCACTGGTCTGGAACCCTTGGCAATCCTTTGCCAACTAGCGTTGAGTTGCTACCATGGAGTTGGCCTGACTGTCTCTTGCCTTCTGCCTTGTTCTGAATTCTCCAAGTATTGGTCTCAGCACATTGCTATAGTCTCACATTGACCTCCAAATCAGTGCCAGTGCTTAGAACAGGCTCAGCAAGAAAACGGTCTTAGGACCTTTCTCTACTGATCCAGCTGTAGTGTAGAATATCTATGAAAAATATGACTCTGTAACCATGCTTAAGAAATATACAGACATTTCAATGATATTTCTGGATCTTGTTAAAAATCACAATACTAGTTTATCAGGAATACCATGCCTACCACAGCTGACTGGAAGTGATTCCTTTTTCTGTTAAGATGATGGCTCTGTTTCATTTGTCCTCTAATTTCGGTAAAATCAGCTTGTTGTTTTCCTATACATCACTTATTTTCTTATTATAACACCTTTTACTTCACTTCTTCTCTGCTAGGAAACATCTTTCTCATGTCACGCCCTATGTGAAATCAACACATGGTTCATTTTCTGGTCTCATCTCACAGAACAATTATTTTCTATCTTGTTTGATTGTTATTTTTCTGATTTTTAAAAATGTTTTTCCATTTTTTAGAGATTATTTTAAATTACATCATTTCTCCCTTTTCTTTCCTCTCTCAAAATCATCTGTATGTCCCTGACTCATTGCTCTTTTTCAACTTCATGCCTACGTTTTCCATTTATTTTTGGTATGTGCATAAATGTATGTACTTGTATATTCCTAAATTCCTATATCCTGCTCAGTCTATATAATATTAGTTGTAGATATGTTTTCAAGCCTAAATATTTGCCATTGGATGTTATTCCCTAAGGAAGACTATTTTTACCACTGTCAACACTTCTTCATCGCTCGAAGTGCTTTATGTAGGATTGAAGGCTCTTGGTCCCCCCTACCCCACACCCCCTGTCTACTGTGGAATGTTTTTTTCTTGTATATGTTAGACGAATTTTAAGGCAGACCTGTTAATGAGACTATATGAATATAGCTTCTACTATTATTAAGAGGCACAGTCGCACAACAAACTCCCTGGTCCTCTGGGTCTTCCAATCTTTCTGCCTCCTCTTCTACATTGCTCCCTGAGACTTTGTGGTGTAGAGTGTTTTCTAGATAAATCTATTGAGACTAGGTTCCACAACTCTACTTTTTTGATTAGTTTTTTTTGTTTGTTTGCTTAGTTGGTTTTATATATAATGGCTTTTGTCTGCTTTAAAGAGAAGTTCTCTTGATTGAGGTGAGTAGAATTCCTATTAACCTATGAGTACAGGACCAAATATTTAGAGAGTAGTTGGCAATTTTGCTGGTATAGTTAAGTGGCTATTATAGGCTTGCTTCCAAGATTCATGATATCACTAGCCCTGAGTAGTTGGCTAGGTTCCTAATACTAGGCTTGTTTTCCCTCTTATTGAACAGCCCAATCAGAGAGATGTTGGTTGCTGCCACAATATGCAGCCTTAGGGTTATTGTGCCATGCTGGTTGTTATTGTGGTTCATAGCATGGGTAGGAATTTTGGTTGCTTCTCTCCTTTTGAGGTTTTCATTGTATATTCTGGTATCATGATATCTAGTACTCAGGAGGAGGAATTCAGGTCAATTTCAGTACAGGGACCTCTGTGATTTGTCTAAAGGTAAATGGTATCTTCAGCAACAGGGAGCTATCTTTAACTTCTTGGGGCAACCAAAAGTAATAGCAATAATCTGTATGTTTTGGGAGTATCTGTACAACCCTGACCAATAACTCACAGGAGGAATTCTCATACCTGGCATTAGCTTCTGATAGTTCTGATAAGTATTTTCTTTCTTTTTTTTTTTTTTTTTGCTCTTAGAAGGAAAGTTAAAAACCCACATGAGAAATTCCATCTCTTCTCTCCAGCTTCTGATACCTGAAAAATGTTCCCAATTTTCTTTGCTGGTGTCTTAGAGTTTTATTGCTATGAAAAGATAATAGCAACTTTTATAAAAGAAAATATTTAATTGATTCTGGATTACAAATCAGAAGTTTATTGAGTTATCAAGGCCATTATTACCATGACAGGAAGCATGGCAGCATGCAGGCAGATATGGTGCTATAAGAAGAGCTAAGAATTCTACATCATCTGGATCAACAGATAGCACAAAGTGAACTGGTTTGAGCTTTTGAGACCTCAAAGCCCACTCTTTAGTGATGCACCTCCTCCAACAAGTCCATAATTCCTAATAGTGACACTCCATTTACCTGAAAAGTTCATAATTTGCTTTTTTATTACAGCTGAATAGCATTCCATATTGTATAGATATAGCACTTTTCTTATCTATCTATCTGCTGAAGGACATTCCATTTCCTAGATATTGTGAATAGAGCAGCAATGAACAGAGCTGAGAAAGTATCTGTGGGGTGAGATATCAAGTCTTTTGAGCATGTGTCAAAAAGTGTTATAACTGAGTCATATGTTGATTGTTATTTTGCTTTTTCTTCTCTCTCTCTCCTTCCTTTTTTTCTGTCTTTCTTTCTTTCTTCTTTTATTTATGTTTTTGATTTTTAGAACTCCCTGATGGGGTCCCAGACCCATTTTTTGAATGGACTATTTGGGTTTTTACTTTGTTTGGTTAGTTAATTTTTTTCATTCTTTCTTTTTATATTCTTTATATATTATAGATATTAATCTTTTGACATATAGATACCAGTAATTTCTCTCCATTCTGTAGGTTTCATCCTCTCTTGGTTGTTTCTTTAGCTATGAAGAGTCTTTTTCAGTTTTATGGAGAACTACTTGCTAATTGCTGGCTTTTGTTCCTATGTAAATGGAGACCTATTCAGAAAGCCCTTTCCCATACTTGTATCATGTAGGGTACTGCCCATGTTTGCCTCTAGCAACTCAATGTTTCCAATTGCAGGTTTAGATCATCAATCCACTTGGAGTTAGTTTCTGTGTTAGATGATAGATACAAGTCTGATTTTGTTCTTCTGCATTACAATTTTTCCATCACCATTTTGTTGAAGATGTTTTCTTTTCTCCAGCTTATGTTGTAGGCATCTTTATCAAATATCAGATACCTGAATAAATTGTATTCAGGTTTAATCTTTGATTTTGTTTTGTTTATCTGCTGTTTTTGTGCCAGTACCTTATTGTTTTTATTATCGTGGATTTGTAATGTAGCTTAAAATGTGGAGTTGTAACCATTCCAGTATTGTTGCTTTTCCTTAGTATTGTTTTGGATATCTGGGATCTTTTGTTTTTTCATATGAACTTTAAGATTTTTTTCTGTTAAGTAAAAAAGGAGGTGGGAATTTTGGTGCAATTGCTTTGAATCTGTAAATAGCTTATGGTAGAATGGTCATTTATACAATGTGAATTTTTCCAATCCATGAGCATGGAATGTCTTTCCTTTTACTTCATCTTTATCTATTTTTTCTTCAGAGGTTCAAAGTTTCCATTGTAGAGTACAGTTTCATTACTTCCTTGGTTAGGTTTATTTTTTGATATTTTATTTTCTTTGAGGCATTTTGAATAGGAAGGTATTCATAGTTACTTCTCTGTAAGTCTGCTGTTGATGTATAGAAAACCTATACATTTGTAAAAGTTTATTCTGTATCCTGCCACATTTATGAGTTTTTTTTTTAAATCCTTTATAGATGTTTTGTGGTAGAGCTTTGAGGATCTCTCATGTATAGTATCATGTCATTTGTTAATAAGGATAGGTAGACTTCTTCTTTCTGTATTTGTATCCCCTTTAATTTTCTCTTTCTTTATTTTTCCAGCTAGAACTCACAGTTGCTAGCACACACATTGTTGCTTCCTCCCTTTCCACTGAATCAGAAATTCTTTAAAGATCTTTCATTTTTACTATTTCCTCAGGATTTTCTCATGTAAATTAAGTCTAAGCAATTCTATCTTGTGACACAAGAGAATAAGGTATATTGAAATGAAAATAAATTGTTAGCTGGTATTGGTGGTTGAACAGAGTAATTTCATCCAGTGACTAAGAAACAGTTTGTAAGAATTTCTCAGCTTTTATAATCTTCCTAGTGTTTCATTCATTTGATCCCCTGATAATGAATATTAATCCATAAGGAAACTGACCATAGAGGCAGAGCACACATGCTTGATGCTTGAAGAATATACAGACGTTGAGAAGACCACCATTTTAGATAATGAAGACAGCTCTGTGCTAATCTGCCCTACCAGTTTTGCATGATTAATATTGGCATCATTTTTCTAAACAGTGTGTATAAGCTGCAAATCATAAATTTAGAAGTCACTGATGAATAATCTATAAAAGTATCACTTACCTTGAAACCATAGGTTTAAAAATGGCAGAACAAATTTAAACAAAGATAGATGACTTTAGAGAGACCAAAAGAATCCAGCCTTCGAAGCAAAACTTCAATATTTAAGGACCTGCCTTATCTCTCAGGAGGCTAAGCTGCCATCTGAGCTGGTGTAAGATCTGCTAGCTTCCATATGGCCTGAGAAGAGATTAACAAGCATTCCTGCAGAAATTTTACCTCCACTTGGAATATTATGTGGTTTCACCTCCCTTTAAATATTTTGTACTAAGAAGTTTCCCTCCAAAGTGGAAGGTTTTAATCTTAGAGGAAACTACTATACAACAATTCCAAATAGATTAAGATTGCTGGGGATACCACCTATGTCTACCATCTGGAGTAAAGAGTTTTTGAAAAGCATTTCTTTGAAGTTATGGAGTTTGTTCACTAGCAGGTAGAACTGACATCAGCATTTGTCAGAGAATGAAAATCAAAATTCAATATCAAGGATACTCACAATCTTAAATGTCTCTTGTTTTCTAGGGTATACAACTTCATGGTTGATAAATTGAACTCTGCTAATATATAAATATCTATAACTTGAAAATACCTTCAATCCCATTGTCTGTACCTTAGCTACATCTGTATGACCTAGAATAGTGCTAGCATATAGTAGATGTCCAATAAGCATGTGGTGGATACAAATGTGGTAGCAGTCTTATAGGGACGAAAATGGACATATTTAAATGCTTTGATATTTTTTTAAATAGCTTTTTTTAATTCTAAAATTTCCCAGTGTAAATTATACCCTTGTTATATAGGTCATATCTGCAACCAGAAGGAATATGGGGTTATCTCAGTTTATTGTATGTGGATTCTTTCAAATCCACAATTTTGAAAATATTTATTTTTAATTTTATATATGGATGTTTGGTGTGTGTGTGTGTGTGTGTGTGTGTGTGTGTCTGCACTGTGCGGGAGCATTTGTGTGTGTAGGAGTATATGCATGTAAGTACAGTAGCTTGTAATGTCAATAATGTTGCATCAAATTGATGAAGCTGGAGTTATAGCCAGTTGTAGCTGCTTGACACAGTTGCTGGGACACATGTGGATCCTCTATGAGGGCAGTATGCACTTTTAAACCACTGAGCCATAACTTCAGACCCTCAAATTCCCAATATTTGATTATGGCAAAAGCTAAAATAATACCTCTATATAAAGATAAACCATTTTAAAACATTTTTGTTTTAAATATCATTTTTATTTTTTCAGAATTTCATACAATAGATCTTAAAGTATGTATTTTCATTGTTGCTCTCAAGCAACATCTTAGTTTTGCCCCTCAAACATTTTGCTTTTATCTTTTACTAACCTTTATGCAAAGCGTGCTCTCTCTCTCTTTCTCTCTCTCTCTTTCTCTCTCTCTCTTTCTCTCTCTCAAACATACACACATACACACACTCACAAACAATACAGACACAATTTAATAAGAGTTTTGCAAACTTAATAACTTCATAACAGATTGGGGCTAAATTTGGGGTCTTGCAACACTGCTTCCTTCGTATGCTGCTCTTCCTCTGAATCCTCTGCCTTTGAGGTTCTAATGCCAGGTCATGCCCATGCCACTTCCACACTCATTTTCACAAACAATTTCCTTAAGGCCGTTTCCAAATACAGGCAGTTTGCTTCCTAAGTCTCTTTTCTTATCAGCCTCACGAACTCAATTTTCTCCCTCATTACATTTCCCCCATGAGCAAAACAGTTACAGCTTCTTACAAATTCATTTTATTAATTATCTGTTTGAACTTTAGATGAATGAGATGTACATTGTGTTCCACACATCCCCTTACTTTGTCCAGATTCTGACTGTGTTTTCTTATCCGGGGATGATCAGGGCTCTCCCTTGATATCCCAAAGGGTCTGCTTACAGAAGTTTCCTGTACTTTATTGTCTTCTTGGAGAGATTTACTGCCCATAAGGGACCTCCTCTGCATTTATGATCAACAAGCAGACCCTTCCCATCACAAGTGCCCTAAGAACAGAGAGATATAGAGGAAAACCTGGGGGGAAATACTGACATATTTGATTTAAGCAAAAAAGGTTTCATCTTTATTGAAGAGGAAAACCCCAAGATATTGCTTTCATTGCTCTGTCTCTTCCGCTACCTTCACTACTTTGAGGTTAAGTCCATGTGCCATTTTCTGCAAACATTTAATTAAACAATATGCAGTGTTTTCTACCCCTGCCATCTGTAAAATGAATAAAAAGGATGGGTGAGAATTTAGATATCCATGTTTCTGATGTTGCTGTTATTGGTTCCAGTGAAGGCATAGTCAGGTTTTCTGAGCAGAAAGAGTCAGATGTGTTACAACCTTCACTAAATATGCTCTGTGACTACTTAATGCATATATATGTAGCACATGTTGATTACTCAAACCTCTTACTCTATCTCCTTCCAACTCGTAAAAGCCCTTCATCCTGTGCTTTTCCCACACTCATATCTGTTTGCTCTTTTTATGACCCCTTTAGTTGAACCAGGACCTTCTGTGTTGGGTTTGGAACCTAATGAACACACCAATGGGTAACCATTTAAGTTAATGAATGTTCTTCTCCTAGAATATACCAGCATCTAAATGTTCAGAATAATGTGATAGGGCCCTGTGACTTACTCTTAAATCTATGACTGTGCTACTAAAACTTACGACCATATGTTATTCTTAAATAGACCCTTAAAATATTATATCAATTATAATTATATATATTATATAATTATATATATTAATTATATATTATATATATATATGCAATTAAATGTCTCTGCGTGTGTGTGTATGTGGGTGGATGTATATGTGTGTGCATGTGTATTTGAATGATAGCAATCTTGTTACATTTTAGTAGTACTTAATCCCACCAATATCCATTGGTGATTGGTTCCAGGTTCTCTACCTTCCACTGCATAGGTATCCCATGGATATTCATGTCCCCTTCTTTAAAAAAAGAACAACACAATTTTTAGGTTACCAGTCCCCAAATATCTATGTTTCAAGTTATCCCTAGATGACTCAAAAGGCATCATATATAATGTAACATTATGCTAATAATTGTTATCATTCATGGGATAATGGTAAGGTAAGCTTTTTTCAAAGTAATCTTTGATCTGAGGTTGGCTGCATCCACAGGTACAGAATCTATGGAGATTACGTATTGCCTTAAACTTAAGCTCTTTCTTTCTGAGCTTTGTCTAAGCACTACTTGTGAATGTTTGCTGTTTCTCTCAGACAAATGCCTTGAAAATATTTAACAAAACTGTGAGAGATATCCATTTGACAGGGGATTAATTAGCATTCAGAGCAGAATAGCATTTCTTTGGAGTCTCGTATATCAGACAGAGATCATCTTTTATCAATAGAAAATTCATTTTTAAAGAAACAATTATGCTTGCCAATGCACAATTATTTCCCTACTCCTTCCCAGGAAAAGCTCATGGATTTTTTCACTCATGTGAGTCTGTATAATAATGGCTCTTATATGTAAGAAGCTGCCTCCAAAGCTATTGGCACATCCTCTGATTTAATCAGTAATCCCCAAACCATAACAAATACATATATACTCAAGGCTTTTCTAGGCTTATTGACACTATTCATCCACTAATGTGGTATTCGAGTATATCTTGAGGCAGAACAAGGTATATACTTTTAGCTCAAACCCCAGAGACAACAGACGGAATGAGATAGTGTATGAGAGAGGCAGCATCAGAATAAAATGTGCCTAGTCCAGAGAGTGTGTCCTGAGTCCAGCATGGATTTGGTAGGGACAGAATGACATGGTTCCTGCTCCTGGGACAGGGTCAGCAGGTGTGAACCTCCACAAGTGTTAATGGCTGCTGTGTGCTTAAGGCTTGTTTGTATAATGGTGAATATGTTTTATGTTTCTCCTTCAAGGAGTGTCCTCCTTTTTAATGACTTCATGATAATGAGAGAAAGTGTAAGACTCCTGGGAGCCTTAGCTTACCGCAGACCTTCCGAGTGAACACATGGAGTCGGTGATTGATGAAAAATGCAAGAGGAATTTATTGATTCAGCATGCTGAGGTTGCTCTGCATACCAAGATGGGAGAGTGACCCCAAGGATCCCATTCAGGGATCTTATATAATGATTTTAGAGCAGCTGCCATTAGGCACAATGTGATTGGCAGAACAGTGTGACTTTTAAACTGATTGGTCTTTCGGGAATGCGGTAGCAGGGGCTTATTCAGCCCCTCCCTTCCAGCCTACATGCTTTCTAACCTGTTTCTTTCAGGAGGAGACACCCATGTGTTCAGAGGGGGGAGGGGACCCTGGTGGAATAACTCAAAAGTTTCCAAGCTGACCTCTCAACAGCACAAGTCTAGGAGGCAAACATTTGGCTAATGTCTCAGCAAAATGATAAGTGCTGTGACCTTCAGGGCAGCCCTTAATGCTGTAAAAATAAACTCTAAAAAGATGGGTTAAAAATACACAATTTTGCAAAAAATAAGGATGCAATATGGACTATATGAGGGACTTCATAAGTCTAAAGGAACAAAACAACTGTGTTATAATGAGCCAACTTGTCAGCAAAATACTAGGGAAGGAGATAATGAAATTTAAGTGGTGGTGGTCACTGGAAACCCTACCCAGCTTTGTTTTTGTTTTATTGTGTTTATTTATGCTGTCAAAGACAGACAGATTCCTGAGTTCCAGGTCTGCCTGGAACAGAGCAAGATTAGGCCCAGGTGAGATAGAAATGTTAATTTCAGGATGGGATTCCACCCAGCTAGTTTATCATCTTTGTTTCGCAGAGGCCTGCAGATCTCTGAATTCTTTTGCAATGTCAAAAGAAAATGTGTGTTTGCTATCTTCTAAGAATTAAGAGGCTGGGGTCAGGGGATGCTGATACATAGAATAATCAAAAGGGAACCCTGGGGTAAATGGTTGTAACTGATGTGTAAAATGAAAGACAGAGCTTAGGATTTTCAAGGAATGAGCTATCCAGAGAAATTTTTAGAAGAGCAAGAGAGAACTGCTTAGAGAACTATCTCAAGCAGAAGTAAGAGAGGGGGGATGGAGGGAGGGGGAGAGAGAGGAGAAAGAGGTGGGGGGAGGGAAGGAGGGAAGGAGGGGGAGGGAGAGACAGAGACAGAGACAGAGAACTCTGCTGTTTGGAGATTTCCAGATCTGATATAAATTAGAGAAAGCAGTCCAGAAAGCTGTCTTGAGCAGAACATAGGTCCTTAGCTTGGACCTATGATTTTATTTTCAGCTGTTTGTTTCACTGCTCCCAGACACCCCTCCCTCAGACCTCCCTCAAAACCCTTGTCCAAGCAGAGGCTGGTCCTTGGCAAGCATGGGAGGAACGAATGGCGTCTTTTTCTTCTCCCTTCTTCCTGTTCCATTTAGATGCTTAGCTGGTAGGATAATACACCCATGTTCAGGATGGATTCTTCCCTCTGCTGGTAGGAATACACCCATGTTCAGGATAGATGCTTCCCTCTGGTGCTGAACCACAGGCCAGATTTCTCTATAAACTTCAGTAAAATTACACCCACAAATAATCATTTTCTAAACAACTTAGCAGGCAAGTTACCACAGATCACAAATGAAAGTCGTTGATGGCTGAAGTCCCTCAACATGGAGGCCATAGGAGGGTGGCTTCCCTCACTAACTATGCAGGATTCTGACCCTCTGAGATTCTTCTCAGTTCCTTTGCTCTGTGTACCTCTCCCATTCCAGGCTTCTAAACCCTGTACATGGTTTTAGTTTCATCTGTGACTTTCTTAAACTTCCCTTTCATCTGATGCAAGACCTTAATCTTTTCACTGCTTTTAGCAGGAGTACAAATTTTTTCAAGGATTTTTCTAATGTGGGAACTTGATTTTAGTCACAAAATGGTTTCTACTGAGCCTTATGCCATCTTCTTATCAGACTCCTGTCATCTCTTCCATTCGATCCAGCTGTACTTCTTTTCCACCCTCCTCCTCACTGCTAAATCTAATGGCTCATGGTTTCTCAAGCGAAGTAGATTTTCTCTCTTCCATGACTTCAGTATTTAGCAAGTAACAAACCACAGTGCTTGCCGAAGCCAATTTGTTTTTTAGATTATAAGTTTTAAAAAAACCTCTTCCTTGCCTAGGTTCCAGATAATGCCCTACACCCAAGAGTATTGGGGAGCAATAACTAGACTCTGTCCAGGGTGGGCATATAAAGTTTAGAGGGAGATATGTTGTAGAATAGGGAGGAGAAAGGGTCCTGGGGCACAAGGGGATGGAGAGGGAAATGAGAGGATGGAATTTGAAAAACAATATTGTATGCATGTATGAGATTCTCAACGAATAAGTACAAATGCTTATTTTAGTCTTGTCTCATACAACAAACACATCTCAACAGCAGCCTCCCCTCCCTCCCTTCCTTCCAACCTCCCCCTCCCCTGTCTCTTCCTGATATATTGTTCCATTGATTCCTTCAGAAAAGAGCAGGCTGCCCAAGGATAGCAATGGTCTTGTTGGACTCTTAGCAATGGGAGTGGAGGTGTCTCTGACTCTTTAGTCTGCTCCTAGGACCTATATATTCTCCTTGTGGTTGACTCATCCAGCCTTGAGATGAAGGTCTATGCCTAGTCCTATTACAAGCATTGATTTTTTTTGTTTGTTTGTTTTTTGTTTTTTATTAATCATTCCATTTCTTTGCATCCCAAGTGATATCCTACTTTCCAATTATCCCTCCATAGACCCCCCCATCCCACATCTACCCTCTCCCCCTCCCCTTTGCCTCCATGAGGGTGCTCCCCCACCCACCCTCTCCTACCCCACCACTCCAGCATCACCCTATCCTGGGGCATCAAACCTCCTCAGAACCAAGGGCCTCCTCTCCCATTGCTGTCAGGCAAGGTTATCCTCTGCTACATAAGTATCTGGAATCATGGATCCCTGTAGGTACACTCCTTGGTTGGTGGTCTAGTCTCCGTGAGAACTGGGTAGCCCAGCAAACTGACATTGTTCTTCCTATGGGGTTGCAATCTCCCTCCACTACTCCAGTCCTTTCACCAGCTGCCCTGCCAGGGTCCCTGAGCTCAATCTAATGGTTGGCTCCAAGCATTCACATCTGCACTGGTCAATTGCTGGCTGGAACTCCCAAGCAGCAGCCACACCAGGCTCCTGTCAGCAAGTGTCTCTTAACCACAGCAACAATGTAGGGTTTGATGTCCACAGACAGGCTGAATCCCCAGGTGGGGGAGTCCCTGGATGGCCCTTCCTTTAGTCTCTACTCCATTTTTTGTCATCTTTTTCCCTTGGGCAGGAACATTTCTGAGTTAAAAATTTGAGATGAGTGAGTGGCCCCAGCCCTAAACTGGGAGCCATGCCTATCTGATCACAGTGGTGTCTACAGGTTCTATCTCCCCCTTCTCTGCACATTTCAGCTAAAGTCATCCCTGTTGGATCCTGAGAGCCTCTCTTTTCCCTGGTGGATGGGACCCTCCAGTGGCTATCCCCAGTTCTTCATCCCCTCTGTTACATATTTTTATTGGATTTCCTGACCCTCTGTACCTCTCTTTCATCCCCTCCAATACCTGATACAGCCCTCTTATTCCCCCCCCCTCCTCCCAAGTCTCCTTCTCCCTCCACCTCCCTTGATGATCCTGTTCTCCTCTCAAGGCAGGACAGAAGCATCCACTCCTTGGTCTTCCTTCCTCCTAAACTCCATATGGTCTGTGGGTTGAATCATGGGCATTGTGAGCTTTTGGGTTAATATCCACTTATCAGTGAGTACATGCTATGTGTGTTCTTTTGTAACTGAGTTACCTCACTCAGGAAGATATTTTCTAGTTCTATTCATTTGTCTGCGAATTTCATGAAGTCATTATTTTTAATGCTGAGTGGTATTCCATTGTAAAATGTACCACATTTTCTGTATCCATTCTTCTGTTAAGAGACATCTGCGTTGATTCCTCCTTCTGGTTATTATAAATAAAGCTGCTATGAACATAGTGGAACATGTGTCCTTGTAATATGTTGGAACATTTTTTTGGGTATATGTCCAGTAATGATATAGCTGGGTCTTCAGGTAGAACTATTTCCAATTTTTTTAGAAAATGCCAGATTGATTTCCAAAGTGGTTTTACCAGCTTGCAGTTCCACCAGCAATGAAGGAGTGTTCCTCTTTCACCACATCCTGGACAACATCTGCTGTCACCTGTATTTTTTATCTTAGTCATTATGATTACTGTGAGGTGGAATCTCAGGGTCATTTTGATTTGCATTTCCTGGATGACTAAGGACATAGAACATTTCATTAAGTGCTTTTCATTCATTCAAGATTCCTCCATTCAGAATTCTCTGTTTAGCTCTGTACTCCACTTTGTAATAGGGTTATTTGGTTCTTTGGAGTCTAACTTCTTAAGTTCTTTGTATAATTTGGATGTACAGCTGGTAAAGATCTTTTCCCAATCTGTGGGTTGTAGTTTTGTCCTATTGACAGTGTCCCTTGCCTTACAAAAGCCTTGCAATTTTATGAAGTCCCATTTGTCAATTGTTGATCTTAAAGCATAAGCCATTAGTGTTCTGTTTAGTAAGTTTTCCCCTGTGCCCAAGTATTCGAGGCTCTTCCCCACCCACTTTTTCTTCAATGAGATTCAGGATATCTGATTTTATGTGGAAGTCCTTGATCTACGTGGACTTGAGCTTCATACAAGGAGATAAGAACTGATCAATTTACATTTTTCTACATACAGATGCCAGTTGAACCAGCACCATTTGTTGAAAATGCTGTCTTTTTTCCAACAGATGATTTCCACTTCTTTGTCAAAGATGAAGTGATCATAGGTGTGTGGGTTCATTTCTGGGACTTCAATTCTATTCCATTGATCTACTTGCCTATTTCTGTACCAATATCATGAAGTTTTTATCTCTATTTCTCTATAGTATTGCTTGAGGTCAGGGATGGTGATTCCCCCAGAAGAATTTTTTATTGTTGAGAATAGTTTTCACTCTCGGTTTTTTTGTTATTCCAAATGAATTTGAGAATTGCTGTTTCTAAGTCTATGAAGAATTGAGTTGGAATTTTGATGAGGATTGCATTGAACCTGTAGATTGCTTTCAGCAGGATTGCCATTTTTACTATATAAATCCTGCCAATCCATGAGCATAGGAGATCTTTCCATCTTCTGAGGTCTTCTTTGATTTTTTTCGTCAGGGATTTGAAATTCTTGTCATACAGATCTTTCACTTGTTTGTTAGAGTCACAGCAAGACATTTTATATTATTTGTGACTATTGTGAAGGGTGTCATTTCTCTAATTTCTTTCTCTGCCAATTTATCCTTTGAGTAGAGTAAAGATACTTATTTGTTAGAGTTAATTTTATATCCAGCCACTTTGTTGGAGTTATCAGCTGTAGTTGTTCTCTGGTAGAAATTTTGGGGTTGCTTATGTATACTATCATATCATCTGCAAATAGTGATATCTAGACTTCCTCCTTCCCAATTTGTATCCTTTTGATCTCCTTTTGTTGTCTAATTGCTCTGACTAGAACTTCAAGTATTATATTGCATAGATAGGGAGAAAGTGGGCAACCTTGTCTTCTCCCTGATTTTAATGGGATTGCTTTGGGTTTCTCTCCATTTAGTTTGATGTTGGCTATTGGTTTGCTGTATATTGCTTTTATTATATTTAGATATGAACTTTCTATTTCCAGTCTTGTCAATATTTTTAACATGAATGGGTGTTTTATTTTGACAAAGATTTATTCAGCTTCTAATGAGTTAATCATGATCCCCTCCCCCACCTTTGAGTTTGTTTATATAGTGGATTATATTGAGGGATTTATTTATATTGAACCATCCCTGTATTCCTGGGATGAAGCCTACTTGATCATGGTGAATGATCATTTTGATGTGTTCTTGAATTCAGTTTGCGAGAATTTTATTGAGTATTTTTGCATTGATATTAATAAGGGAAATTGGTCTGAAGTTCTCTTTCTTTGTTCTGTCGTTTTGTGGTTTAGGTATAAGTGTAACTGTGGCTTCATAGAATGAATTGGGTAGCGTTCCTTCTGTTTCTATTTTATGGAATAGTTCAAGAAGTGATGGTATTAGGTCTTATTTGATGGTGTGATAGAATACTGCACTAAACCCTGGGCTTTTTTTTTTTTTT
>JADRCH010006593.1:0-17278 GCA_019843965.1 Rhynchomys soricoides
ATGCTTGAAGACAAGGTGATCCATGCCCACTCTCCATTCCTAGTGGAGGAAGGTGGAGTTCATCAAAGCCTCAGTGTTTGTATACAGCATCCAACATTTAATAAAATGTCATCAGACATGATAGAAAAGCCACAAGCTGAAACATACTTCCACATGACTCAGACTGACCTGTCATGAGCCCTAAGACTAGGAATGAGTAAAATATATAATATAGTAGAGATTGTCATAGGACAAGTATATATATATATATATATATATATATATGCGCTCACACATACATATATACGTATGTGTGTATTGGTAAACACACACACACACACACACACACACACACACACACACACACGCAAAGATCTCAGTCAGTAAAGGGCTTGCTATATAATCATGAGGACCTGAATTCCACCCTCCAGAACCCATGCTAAAAATCCAGGTGGGCAGCATGCACTCACCGTCCCAGCACTGGAGAGCCAGAAGCAGGAGGATCCCAGGGGCTAGCTGGTCAACCAGTTTAGGCAATTCAGCAAGCTCCAGGTTCAAAAACAAAAGCTGACTCAAAACATAAGGTAGAGAATGATGGAAGAGGACACCCTCTGTCCTTCACATGCGTCTACACCCACCCATACATAAGCATACATGCACACAAATACCCATGTACACCAAAAACCTACTAACACGTGTGTGTGTGTGTGTGTGTGTGTGTGTGTGTACTCCAACTTAACAAATAAAAGATTACTCAACAGTTGCAAGGAGACAGAGCAGAAGGAGAGGCCTTTGACTAAAGTCACAGGAAAGTAAAGACCCTAAGGCCCCAGGTCCCTCGTGCACCAGCCTTCCTCACTCACAGGACTCCTGAGTTCCACACACAGCACTACACAGCACTGCACAGCACTGCCTGCTAAAAGTCTGCAGAGCTTGCTCAACTCTCTAAAACGCTGGGATTGAGAAAGCAGCTTGCAAAACATACTCTGGTACATACAGAGAACTGTTAGATAAAGAATGCAAAACTAAATTTGTGAGCCCTGATGGAGTTCAGGAAGACACCAGGAAAGTTCCAAGCATAATATCCAGAAGGAACTGATCCTCCTGATAAACAACCAGCTAAGCAAAGAAAACACTGAGGCTTCATGGGTGATCTGCTTCTCCTTTGGTTCAGCTGTTAAATCCCGTTTGTTTGAAACTTGATATTTTACTTCAGAGATCTTCTTAAACTGCACTTAGGTCTCTAAGTGCCTGTGGCTGTTGAGTGGTTTTCTGTTTGCTTGTTTTCCTTGTCTTGGCTCTGGTGTACTCTAGCTGTTTTTCTTTTTCCCTCTGCAGTGATGCTCAATCCTGTGTCATTTTATTCACTCTCTTGTGTCTGCTCACAGAGGCTTATGCACCTAAGTAGTCTGCTGCAGTTTTATGCCCAGAGGCTTCCAGGAGAAAACATCTCTGCCAGCTGGGTTTCTCTTGTTCTTCCAGGGTTAGCAAAGTCACCCTGTTCTTCAGTTTCTAAGAACTGAGTCTGGGCATGTTCCCAACAGCTGGCATTAATCTTTTCTTTCACAAGGATCAGTGATTACTTGGGCCAAGAGATCCCAGGCATCACTGGAAGTGGATGCTTGCTCAGGGCTCTCTGGTGACCTCCAAGTCACCATGTGGATCACAGGGAAAGAGAGTGCAACCACAACTATCTACAGCTCAATATGAGGGTCCTAGGAGGGAAAACCTGTTAGTGTACTTAGTCTCTCATCTCTAATTTGTGCCTTTAACACCTGTTACCAGTTGTATTAGCATATACACATACTCCTATTGTTTAGAGATGCCAAAGGTCTTAGATGCTCATGTAATAAACTATCTCAAAAATATTGGAATAAAAGATGCTCTGAGCACCTTATCATTTGGGGGATAATAATATTTTGGGAGATATTTGCTCTAGCCAGAGGAAAATACCAACATCTCCTTCTTATATAAAGAACATTATTATTTTCTTTCCTATTTCCCTTGAATTTTCAATTTCAAAGACGTAGACCCATTAGTCTAATGGCTCAATCCCCTGCGTACTCCACAGCACAGATTTAATAGTTTTTCATTGGGTTTTTAGTTTTGGGTTTTTATTTTCACTTCATTGAATTGTTACTGCTTATGAACTTGCAAAGTTGGTATATACAGATATAAGAACTTCGGAGGATATGTATTAAAAATATGATTGTGTAACTAATGTTTGCTTTGAAGAGCCTCTGGTGGCCTGGGACTCTCTACATCACTAGATGCTCTGCGGTAAAGCAACTGATTGTTGAGTAGCTTTTATTCCCTTTTAAAGATCACATTTATTGATGGATTGATTTATCTGATGATTTATTCATATCTGCATGCACATGTTATATTGTGCATGTGAAGACAGAAGGAGCCAGTTGCTAGGTTCCTTCCTCTACTGTTCACTACTTTATTTCCTCAAGTGGTGTCTCCCATGGACCTAGCAGCTTGCCCTTTGATTGTCTAGTTAGCCATCTGGTCCTGAAGAGCCTGTCTCTGCTTCCTGAACCTTGCATGAGCTTACAGGTGAGCCATTGGACCTATTCAAACTCTGGTCCTCACACTTATTTGGCAAGTACCTTATCGAATGCGCCATCTTCCCAGCTCTGATGCACTAGCTTCATTCTGTTCCACAGTTCTTTAAGGCACTAATTGCTAGGTCCAATGTAAATCTTTAAATACTTTATACAGGCTCTAGAATATTATTTCCTTGTTTGGAATCTGTCATGTTGAGAAAATTCACTGGGAAGATGAAGGAAGGTTGGAACCTGACTTTTTGTTAGATTGTAGGGAATATTTTACTTTTACATCATTGTAAGTGGGGTTCAGACAGATTCTTTGTTTTCTTGCATTCATTTTACTGACCGTATATTTTGTGCTTCTAGTCAGTGAGAAGCAGCTTAATGTTTTTGATTTCTTTCTTTTTCAAATCCAAAATCTACATTAACTGTAGTTCATTTATATTTACTGGTACTCATGTGTATATATATGTATATGTGTGTGTATGTGTGTGTATACATCTAAACATGTATATACGTATCATATAAGATATCTACATATATTATCTTACAAATGTTATTGGTCCCACATATTTTATGTTTTTTTACTTTGGATTCACTATATATTTGACATTACCACATTTTATATATATATATATATATATATATATATATATAAAACCATATATATGGTTATTTAAGTTATTCTGGAATTTTGACACATGTTCTTGACTGTCAGAGACCACAAATACTAAAACTTTGAGGTATTTTAATATAGAGCCCCCCTTGACTAATGCCTCTCTATACCTCCCCACCCCCATTCACATTTCTCTTTGTCAACCTCAGAATATGAACGTTTATTCCCAGGTTTTTAAAAACCTGTTTCTCATGTTTTCATTTCTTCTTTTCACACCCCAAATTATCCTCTGTCTCTGATCATTCACAGTTCCTGCATCTCTACATGTTCTACAATCTGATAAGTACCCTACACTAGGCTTTTACAAACCACCAGTGACTTCCTAATGGCAAATCCCGTAAACTCAGTCTTTATTTCTCCTGATCACCCTGTAAGACCCGAGCCATTTGTACTGTGTGCTAATTCTCCACCACATAGCACTGCTCCTTCCTTTCTTCCCAATACAACAATAGTTTTAATCCAGGTAATCTGTGTCTAATTAAAGGTTTAGCTTCTCAGCTTCTCTTGCAGAAGAAATAAAAGTTGACAAAGTCACACTCATTAGACCAACCCCAACCACCCCATCATGCTATAAGGTAAATTGTAAAGTGTCACAGCATGATACAACAGGGTTATTTGTTGTTGTTTTGATTTATGTATGACCCAAATGTATATTCCTAAGTTGGCAGTAAGCAACCCACATTGTCATTCTGAGGCCCAGGGTCTTTCCAGGTTCCATGGCCTCTTTTCAGACATGGCAGAAAAAAGGAACAGAGACAGCAGGGGGCAGGCTAGAACTCAGCTATACACATAACTACACAGGAGACCAGAAAGTGTAGTTTATGTGCCTGCCTAAAATGAGGACACTGGTCTGGTAAATGATATGACAGTCTGTGCCATAAGGCTAAGTTACTCAGCTACCCAGCTCTGGCCCAGCCAGATCAGCAGGCAAAGCTCCCTGTAATCTTGCTGGATCTGTCCGTTATGCCACAGATCAGAGTTTCTTCCTCACTGTGCAGTAGCAGACCTATGAGTCAACATTTCCCTTTCTTCTTATTGTTGTCATAACCCATGAGGTAATTTGTACTGGGCTACAATCCCGAGCAATCTCCCAATCAGCAACACCATGAGCTTCTGAAGCTGTGAAAGTGAAGGTTGAGAACTAGAGACTGAGCTAAGAGAACAGGTTAGCTCAGTTGTGTTTTCAAGTCCACAGCGATGGGCAAAATTACAAAATTGTAATCATGTTGATTGTCGTTCATCATAATGCTTTACCAAAACCCAAAAAGGTACAGATGAAGTTTTAAAGACAAAGATCACAATGTCTTGCTGTGTAGACCAACAACTCTCCTATGAGTTTAATTCACTCTGAGATTCCACACCAAATCCTTTATCTTACTGCCAGCACCCTCTCCTCTTCCCATGTTTATGGTCTCGGCTAGGCTGTATTGTTTGTTGTTGAACCGTTGGTTAATAGTATCCAGTCAATACATTATCTGTTTGAGTTCAAGATAATCACAGAAACAGGTAATTTCTCCTCCCCTCCTCTCCTCTCTTGTGATAACCATTCGTTCTGAAAATTAGGTGTTTACAACTTCTGATTATTTATTCCTGAATTTATCCTGATGAAAATAAAGCATGTAATTTAAATAATTCATAAGCTAAAATCAGCTAATACCACAGATATAGAAAACAATCAGTTATTTGAATCTTCTTCTAGGGCTCCCTTTAGGTATCTAAAATAATGTTGGGTCCAAGGCTTGCATCTTCATATAATTTGTATTTATTCACATGGACTGTGTCTAATAGTTGCATAGATCTTTGCTTCTTAGAATAAGAGCTTCAGTTTGTTTAAGACTCACAAATAGAATGTTTTATCAGGAGCCATTTAGGAGAAGCTAAAAACTAGCAGGTGATCTTCCTAAGATGGTTCTGCCATGGACTGTAAAGCTCTGAAAGATTTGCTCCTTTATGAAAGGCTGAGGAGATTATATTTGAGGAATGATTCTTGGTATTAATATGCTTTTCTTGTTATTATTAAATATATAACAATCACTATGTATTGAGCCACCTTTTTGAGTAGATTTCTGCAGACTTTTGAATAGACAAACAGATGATGGTTCTATAGAATTCCTGAATTGATTCAAATAATTTTAGGAAGAAAGTTTTTAGAAATGGTCTTAGTTTCTAGAAAGATGTAATAAAGTTAGAATCAAGAAAAGAATGTGCCCACTCTTCATAATAGTAAGTAGAGGCTACATAAATAAGAAATACAATGAGTTTTCATAATTACACTAAAAAGAGAAATAGACTTGGGACAAATCTGTGCTCAAGGAAAAACATTTAGGCCAAGAATAAATCCACTGGTGTGCACTATGATAAGACAAGGCCATGTGAAAACTGTCGCTTTGAATTTATAACAAGCATATAGAGTGAAGCACTGCTTTGAACTTAATATCGACATCCTTCTGTAGCTCCCATTTTATGCAACATTTTACCTATGGGGTAATTTCCTAAAGAACTTTTAGTTTAAGAAGGTATTAAAAGACCAGAGAAAAGAAATAAAGTTATTGGTTGAATGGTTTGGCTTGTGGAGCTCTGCCCCATCCGTCCGTCCGTCCATCCGTCTGTACGTCCATCTGTCTGTCCATCCATTCATCCATCTAAATATTTATGTCTTTTTGTATTCATACATGTGTAGGTATGTGTGTATATATGAAAACATGCATGAATACTTGTGGAGTTGATTGTGACAGATTAGATAGGGCCTGGCCAGAGTGTGGGTGTATGAATGCATATGTGTCTGCGCATAGTGGCCTATATAAAGCATTTTGATTCTTTTCTTTTCCTTCCTTTCTGGTTCACAAGGAGTTAACTACCCCGGCTGCCAGAAAAAGGAGCACTAGCAATGAAGCCTTTCTGGAATCCCTGCTGCTAAAACAGCATGTGTTAGTTGCCAGATGTTAGCGCTTATTTAAGTTCAAGTAAGAAAGAGTTACGTTTTTTTTAGCACAGAACAGTTGTTATAAAGAGTGAAGTTTCTCCAGCGCTTAACAAAACACAGATAACAGAGATTTATAAGTAAAGATACCGCATTTAATAAAACACAGAGATTTATGAAGAAAAAAGAAGCCACAGAGAGTTAAAGAGAAAAAAAAGCCAGCAGCTTTCAGCCACAGAATAAGCAAGAGAAAGTTAAGTCTACAGAAGCCATCAGTGAGCATTCAGGATAGTTAGAGAGCTCGAACGCCAGAGACCATCAGTTTTTAAAGCTACATCCTACACTGTGTCTGGGTTCTAACCATTCCAGGCTGGGCTGGCTCCCTGCAGCCTTTCCTTCAGGAAAGATAGTAGAAGGCATCATGTAGTCTTTATTAATTCAGTAAACATTTATTAAGGCCCTATTGTCTGCCTAGCAGGGAAACAAAGGAGAGGTAGACACATCCCTTGAGAGACATCACCTTATATACAAACAAATACGCCATACAGTAAAGACTGTGGCATTTAAGACAGCCTGAAAGACAGTAACTAGATCTGGAACAAAACCAAAGAACTTCCAAGAAGAACCTCAAGACTGCTTAGTCATCAGAAATATAAACTAAATCTCTGAGATCAGGCTGCAGGCAGCTAAATCAAAGCCAGTAGTGTAGCCACCAGGAGACATTTCCAGTTGCCCAGTGAAGGACTTTTGCCAGAAGAATCAAATTCCTGTTTCTCTGCCAGTCCAGCTTTCCTTCTCCACGTGTTATGTTCAAGGCAGACATCCTACACATGTTATCCTGATCTCCAGCTCCATGTCTGCTCTGCTTGTGCCTGCACCTGCCAACAGCTTCTTGACAGCCAGGACCAAACTGCTGACAAGGCTCAGGAATCAATGGGGCTCCACAGCCTGAAAATTGGACAATAATGTATGGCTCAATGCCATCATCCGAAGACAAGTTCAGAATTCATCCTGATCCTTAGGGCTTAAGCTACCTCCAGATGAAAATTAAAGCTGCGTTTTCTTCAAGTACAGTCCCCAGCACATGGAGGAACCTATCCTGACTCACACAAGGACACACAAAGTTACGAAAACTGGCCAAGACCTAGACTCTCTGGAAAATTTAATTTCTCAATTTAAAAACAAAACTCTCTCTTTCTCTCTCTCTCTCTCTCTCTCTCTCTCTCTCTCTCTCTCTCTGTGTGTGTGTATGTGTGTGTGTGTTCTTAACATAATAAAAGGTTAACTGGTTGTAGAGAGCTGTAATAGAGAAAACAAAGACACTATTAAAATGCTAATAAATTTAGCCAAACGTGCCAAACTGATATTGGAGCAGACCAGAACACCAGATATTGACTGAGCACGGAAACACACTGGATAGCATGTTTGTGATTTGTAGGTGGGGTTGTGGCTCCAGCTTCTGAGTTTATCATGGAAAGTGCAGGTTCCCTACTTTCATAGTCACTTCTTGATGTCCTCTCCAAAACAGAGGCTTAGGAAATCCAACGATCAAGGAAGCCACTCTACACTTGTGATGTGCTTGTTATGTGAGTGCACACAGCTTGACCTCTGTGTCTCTTTTTCCTCATTTGAATGTGAAAAATGGGAGCTTCAGGGGCATGGTGGGTAAGGATAAAATCAACGACTAACATCTTACAGGGTCTTACAGAACATGGGACTAACATTCTAGGTGCACAGCAATTAGCCTGGGGAATTAAAAGCAACAACAACAACAAACAAAACAAACAAACAAAAGTTCTGAGTGCTTAGGATTAAAGGCATGTGCCACCTCCTCCCACCCTTCTATGCATTTTTTAATTTTAAAAGAAAGGAAGGAAGAAAGAAAGAAAGAAGGAAAGAATGAATGAATGAAAGAATGAATGAATGAATGAATCTTATTACTGTGTGCACATGATACTGGAGAGCATAAGGTGTGGACATGTGGAGGTCAGAGGACACTGTAAGGAGTCAGCTCTCTCCTCCACCTTTAGGTGGTTTCACAGATTAAACCCATCTTGTCAGGCTTGTGTAGCAAGCGCCTTTATCGGGTGAGCCATCTTTGCAAGTGTTTTTAAAGCATGCTCAAGACAATTGATTCTTCACTTCAAAAATGAGATCTAGAGATGACAGGCTTCATGGATAGGTAAGATGAGACTCAGTCCTCACAGGACACCTCCCAAGACCTTCCAGATCAATGACACTATATATCAGTCACATGCTTCATGAGAAGACATCTAGATGGTCTCTAGCATGAGATATTTTCATTAAAAGTTTTTTAAGACAAACAGAATCTAGGCCTGCTTACTCTGAAAGCTGACAGAAAGACATGAGATTGTAAAGGTCACATGACATGTTTGCCTTCCCTTTCTAGTTGTAAGAGCATATGGAACCAACAGCCCTCTCCTCAGCCTCATAGGGCGAGGAGCTCAAGAAGGTACTGGATGCTTGAACAAATGGTAGTTTCAGAGCTCTACAGTGAAGTCATTTGATAGGGTTCCTAGGAACAGAGACTAAGGACTCTGATGTTGTGCTGAGGGCTGGGTGGACAGCAGCAAAGCAGACAGGAAAGGCTTCAGGAAACCCGGGGTAAAGGCCCGCTGAATTAACCAGGAGGAAACGTGTGGTTTCCTTAATTGTATCTGTTCAAACCTTCCATCTTTGAAGCACAACATGTGTAAACTCCATCAGGTCCCACAGCTCGTGCTGAAAATATGTTTGTTTTTAAAAAGTGATTCACATGGTTGGGCTTCCCACCCCCTCTGCTCTGCACCCAGACAGCTACAGAGAAGTAGAGAAAGGTGCTAAAGAATCATGGAGCAGGCCAAGCAATTCCCTGACAGAATTCTTCAACTGAGTTTATTGGACCATCTCTAGATACCACAACAGGACCTCAGGGAATGGTAAATTTCTGATATTGATATAAACATGAGTCTGTCTTGAGAAGAGACCCCCAACTTCTTCAGATTCTGTTGCCATTGGCCATGGAACTTCCTTCCCCCTTCTCTCTATCATTCACACATGGGACTAATGTAAGTTCATCATTATTTTCTAGGAGATGGGGGTGAGAAAGAGAGCACAAGACACAGAGCTAGCCCCATGCAGAGCCTTCATAGTCAGTGCACCCTGAAAGGCTTAGATATTGCCCCACATAGACAAGGTCCCCAATGTTAGTTTTACTGTCATTATTCTGTGTCAAGCACTTTATTTATTTTTCTCAGCCCCGCAGCAATCCTGTGAGGTCAAACAGTCCCTACAGAGAAGGACACTAAAACCCCTTCAACAACTAAAGTTGGATCACTAAGCCAGAATCCTAAGGTCTTGTGTAATTCCAAAGTTTGAACTCTTCCTGCCCTACGGCCTGAATGGCTGACCAGACTTTCATCTGGAGGCAGCTTGTCTGCCCACTTTTCAGGATTCCATATAAGAAGCTAAGGGCCCTGCCCTCTCCCTGACTCCGTCCATCAGAATAGGTAGATAGCACCCCAAATGAAACTCTTTATGCTGAGGAATAATATATTGCTTACATAATTTGGCCCAAATCATCACTCTAAAATTCCAATCTGGAAGCCAGTTTTTGTCCAAGGATACAGAGTATCAAATATAGAAACTCCAGTTAACTCTGCCCCCTTTTTGATACAAGAAAATCACTGCCAGAAGGATGGAATATTCTCCAGTAGTCACAGACCAGAACATTGGGAAGGCCCTAAAATCAGGCTTGTATGTTCTGGTTTCAAATGAACGTTGACATTTGCAGCTACCAACCAGCTAAAAAGCAAAACAAAACAAACATACACTTTTCCTCAAATAAAATTATGGCAACCAAGACACCGAGGACTTCCCAGGCATAATCTACGTCTTGACTCCCTACTCCAAAGGTACCAGGCAACCAGAACAGATGGTTATTGTGTGGCAATAGGGTGTCAGAATAGGGTTTCTGACACTCTATTCAATCTCACCTCTTGGCTTTCCATATGCAGAGAAAGCTGCCCCTGAAATTTGGTCTGCCTCTTGGGGAAAGGAGCCACGGAAACAGGTGTACTAAAGAAACACCTGATTCCTGGTTGACACTGCCACTTCCAAAATCTGCCACCTGAAGCAGATCCCCTAACTTTTCAAGGCCCCTGTTTCCTTACCTCATTAATCTCCACATTGCAGCGATCTAAGAAAGATTTGGAGTCACGCCTCAAGAGTAGTGAAAATAGTAGCCCTTTCTCAGGCTCCCTGCTTGGCTTATCTGCAGAGTTCATGGCCACCACCAGCACCTGGCTTTCCTTCTCCCCACTGTCTCGGTTCCCCTCTCCAGTTCTGCAGTTCTCTTGCCTCCTCTGAAGGACCAGCCGTGGACACTCACTCACTTTCCCCCTCTCCTTCTGACTCTGGGTACAGGTCTCTCCTTAGGACCCTGTGCATCAGGCTGAGTTCTTAGGGCTGCTTCCAGCTCTGTAGCACGGGAGACTCACGGGGTGGAGTCCTGCCCTCCTCAAGGGTGTGACTAGGGAGCATAGATGGGAGGGCTGACTGTGAACAACACCCAGACAAACGCGGAGCTTTCTCTGCTGTACAACCTCTGTGCCCTAGCTGCGCCCTGAGCAACCTGGGGCTCCTTCACAGCTGGCCTGGCTGCAGCCTTCCCTCCAGCCAGACAGGACAAGGGCTATGAACGAGTCCTATCGCTGTCAGACATCCACCTGGGTGGAAAGGGGCTCCTCGGCGACGATGGGCGGTGTGCTCTTCAGTGCAGGACTGCTGGGCAATCTCCTGGCGCTGGTGCTGCTGGCACGCTCGGGGCTGGGGTCCTGCCGGCCAGGGCCATTGCATCCGCCGCCCTCGGTCTTTTATGTGCTAGTGTGTGGCTTGACCGTCACCGACTTGCTGGGCAAGTGTCTGGTCAGCCCGATGGTCCTGGCTGCATACGCGCAAAACCGGAGCCTAAAGGAACTGCTGCCTGCCTCAGGCAATCAGTTATGTGAAACGTTCGCTTTCCTGATGTCCTTCTTTGGGCTAGCCTCGACCTTACAGCTGCTGGCTATGGCGCTGGAGTGCTGGCTGTCTCTGGGACACCCCTTCTTCTACCAAAGGCACATCACCCTGCGCCGGGGAGTGCTGGTGGCACCGGCCGTGGGCGCCTTCTGTTTGGCTTTCTGTGCGCTCCCCTTCGCTGGCTTTGGAAAGTTCGTGCAGTACTGTCCAGGCACCTGGTGCTTCATCCAGATGATCCACAAGAAGCGTTCGTTTTCGGTAATAGGCTTCTCTATCCTCTACTCCAGCCTCATGGCACTGCTGGTCCTCGCAACCGTGGTATGCAACCTGGGTGCCATGTACAACCTCTATGTCATGCACAGGCGCCAGAGGCACCGTCCTAACCACTGCTCCAGGGACCACGCCCAGACAGGCTCAGACTACAGACACCAGTCCCTGCATCCTTTGGAGGAGCTGGACCACTTTGTGCTGCTGGCTCTCATGACAGCGCTCTTCACCATGTGTTCCCTGCCTTTAATTGTGAGTTGCTGGGCAATAAAGTTTGAGAAAGTGGGACACTTCAGGCAAGAGCCCTGTGGGAACTTGTTGGGGGTGAGTTGGGAGGGCTAGGAGTTGCATCCAGGGCCAGAAACTGCGCTTAACGCCCCAGAAGTGTGAATTCCAAACACAGTCCTGACCTCAGCAAAACTTTTTCCAATTAGCAGACACCCCCTCCTCTCTGCTCCGGTCCCAGGAGGTCTCCAGTCTCCCAGGAGGTCTCTATCTCCTCATTCCCGCACATGCTATGTAATATTTTATTTCGTTAGATCTGCCCTTTAATTTAGTGGTGTTGGAAACGGACTAGTCAGGGAGTTCCTCTCTGTGTTTTGGCCTGGAGAGAGAAGAAGGAAAGGAAAAGGTTTAGTTTATCCCAAGAGGATTACAGAGGTGAGTGACAAACACAGATTTAGTTCTGAAATACTCTTGTTTTGAGGAAGCTGCGCCCTTCCCCCCGTTGGGGGTGGGGGTTTGGCAGCAGCAAAACAAGAGCAGCCAAGGCAGAGAGGTTTCAGGTGGCCAGTTGTTTCCTCATGTGTCTTCATGGGTTTTGTTTCTGTCCTGGCCATTGAGATGGTAACGAATCCTACTCACTTGGGTTCCAACATACACGGAAATGGAAATGACCGCAGAGAGGGTTGGTGAAGGAACTGCTGTTTTAAGGATCACATTTTGAACAACCACACTAAATCAACAGCTCCCAAATTGCACCCCACAGGCCAACTCTTACCTCCTTGCTGCTCTTGATACAACCTGGAAATAAGAATAGTTTTCTACAAATGAATATTTGTAATCAGTCTGATGAAAGACACCAAAGACTTTGGGCCTCAATTAAGCTAAGCTCTATTCAAATTATTAAAAAGAATTCAATTCTTTTATTAGCTGTATCCTTTAAAAGGTGTACCCAGTTATTGTTATTGCATCTTTAATGTCAACAATAAAAACTGTAGGAGGTGCTAGAAACATGGCTCAGAAGATATCTTTAGCTGCTTTTCCAGAGGACAGGTTCCAGTTCCCAGCACACACATGACAACCCACCACCATCTGTAAACTCTAGTTCTGGGGGTCAGATGTCTGCTGCTAGTTCCGCAGGAACTAGGCACACATGTGGCACACAGCCATACATGCAAACAAAACATCCATACACGTAAACTAAGAAATAGAAATTGTGGGGACATGTTTTATCTCTGGGTTTATTAGTATCTACAAACCATCCATTATTTGGCACTTTGCCCTCTACACCTGAAGCTTTTATTCTCTGGGCCTTTACAAAATACCACCAGACTAGTTAGAGCACACCTATGAGAAAAGCAAACAGTAGCTAAATCCGTGAAACTATTGAGCAGCATGTGGCTGCTTCAATGAGAATAACTCAATAAACTGTGTAATCAAGGAAAGAACACAGCCCTTGGAATATCTCTAAGGGGATCTGTGTTGCCTTATGGTACTGTGAGAATTACAGGAACTAATATATTTGACAAGGATTTTGTGAAACAATTTGTAAAGCTCTGGATAACTGTCATCCAGGCAGCATTCCTCTCAGGAGCCATCATTTCCTAGACAGAGAAACAGCACTGGCTGCTTGTCTGGATCAAGTTTCAGCACCCACTAGCTGTGGTAGTGGATTAGTTACTGGCTGACCTGACCTGCTAAGGGATAACCACACTAGTTCTGTAGGATTAACAAAGGTTTAAAATAAGAGAGAGAGAGAGAGAGAGAGAGAGAGAGAGAGAGCGCTGAGCTTTCTTTGCTCACAAGCACACCAATATGAGTACAGACATATGCATGGTGCACATGATGAGGCTAGAGAGCAACCTCAGATGTTGATGCTCACCCTCCATCTTGACTGACACAGGGTCTCTTTGCTGTAGAGTGTGCCAGACTAGCTGGCCAGCAGCCTCCTATCTTGCTATATTTCTGTCGCTGTGATAAAACACCAAGACCAAAAGGAACTGGGGAGGAAAGATTTATTTCAGTTTGCAGTTCCACAGCACAATCTATTGAAGGAAGTCAGGGCAGGAAGTCAAGGCAGGAGCCTGGTGACAGGCATTGAAGCAGAGCCCACTGAGGATCATTGCTTACAGGTTGCACCCTGTGGCTTGCTCAACCTGCTTTCTTATACAGCTCAGGTTCACTTGCCCAGGGTGGCACCACCCACAATGGGCTGGGCCCTTCCCTATCAATCACTAATTAAGTAATGTTCCACAGGTTTGCCTATAGCGTTTTGTAAATTGAAGTTCTGCATTCTCAGATAACTCTACCTCAGTGATTCTCAAACTGTGGGTCATGACCTCTTTAGAGGTCACTCATTAGATAACCTGTATATCAGATATTTACATGATGATTCATAACAGTAGCAAAATTACACTCATGAAGTTGTAATGGAATAACTTTATGGTCGGGGTCACCACAACATGAGGAACTTTATTAAAGGGTTGCAGCATTAGGAAGGTTTACAACCACATTCTGACTTTTTGAGTTGACCAAAAATCCAACCAGGACACCATAGGAGCACCTGGATTACAGATGTGCCTCACCATAAGCTTTACATGGGCTCCAGAGAGTCAATCTCTGATCCCCAAGCTTTCATAGGAGTTTTGTACACTGGGCCATTTCCTCAGCCCACACTGAGTGATTTTGAGCAGAAAATCCAAAATGCTTCACAACCTAAAATGTGTTGAATATCGTCTTGCTGCAAGTGGGCAGTTCCCACAACTGGAATCCAAACAGTGTGCCTGTGTGAAAATGGATAAAATGACCCCCTCAGACCACGGGTGTTTGAGACAGGCATCTCATGAAAACCGTGACTGCTATACTTGGTGGGTTCTGTTCTACAGCAATGTCTCATGGATGTGCACACACTCCATATTCTGGGGAAAAACAAGAAGTTTTCTAGTTCCAAACAATATGGTGTGTGTGTGTGTGTGTATACCATAGAACCCAATGCCTAGCCTCACTAATTAACACCAGTATTGTTACTAGTAGTGACTCTCATTTATTGTTAGTGCCTAGTGACGATAGCAAATTATCAGAAAGTCTGGTCTCCTCAGGAGCTGCACGCTAGTTTAAGGCAGAAGTCTGCAAGTTTCTTGTGTTCTAAGGACCGCTTTTTTCTTATTCCTTTTTTGTTTTGTTTTGTTTTGTTTTGTTTTGTTTGTTTTTTGAGACAGGGTTTCTCTGTGTAGCCCTGGCTGTCCTGGAACTCACTTTGTAGACCAGGCTGGCCTCGAACTCAGAAACCCACCTGCCTCTGCTGGGATTAAAGGCATGCGCCACCACTGCCCCGCCTTTTTCTTTCTTTCTTTTTTTTTTTTTTTTTTTTAATTTCTTTTTGTTTGCTTTGTTTTTGTTTTTGAAGACTAGGTCATAGACCAGACTGGCCTTGAACTCAGAGATCCACCTGCCTCTGTGTCCTGAGTGCTGGGATTAAAGAGATGAGCCAGCACTGCCAGGCATCTAAGGTGCTCTTAATAATCTCAAAAGTTACTAAGGACCCATACAACTTGTATCTAGATGGATAGTATCTGAATCTATCTCTATCATATCATATAGTAGACCTACGAAGCTTATAAAGTGTAGTTGCAGGGTGTTGGGGGGATGGCTGTGTTGGAGACACATGGCTGTGTTGCTTGCCATGCAAATGTGAGGACCAGAGTTTGAATCCCCAACATCCATGTAAAACACCATCAAGGTGGCAATAGAAACAGTTTTCTCAATGGCTGCTGAGCCCACCTAGGGCACTCTTTCAAATGAATGCTCTTTTTACATTCAGAATATTTTTGTTTTTGTAATTATGTGCATATGTATGAGTGCTTGCCCGCACATGCATATATGTGCTCCTGGCGAGCGCGCGCGCGCGCACACACACACACAAATACACATGATTCAAAGATGCACATGATGGAAGGAGAGAACAACTCTCATGAGTTAACTTCTGACGTCCACATGTGTGCTATGATGCCCCTAACTCTAAACACATAAAGTAACTAAATATATTTTTAATGTAAAATAATAAAATGTTTTTATTTAATTATACAAGACCCATTCCTTTATCAAGCATTCTTGCATGGCTGGGATTTTGGTTGGAATTACATATCACCATACTCCTGTCTGAGGAGAAAACTAACAAATATATACTACATCTACGACAAGTTTGGTTCTGAAATCAATATAAGGTTGAGGTCTGGGCCATATGCATTCAGTAGCTATCAGACCTCATCCTGCCCGCCTCATCCTGCACACTCTTCAGCTGAGTGAGCTGCACAGAGAACACCCTATGCCCAGGCGGTAAGAGGGAAGAACAATTAAGGCTAAAGGAGAACGGGGCAGATTAAAGGGCGCCTCCTGGCTGAGGAAGGGATACACAAGTTAATTATCAAGTGTGTAATACACTAGAACCTGTTCTTGAAGCTTTCTTCACACCATCTCATTCCGACTTCCTGAGAATCCTGGAAACCAGGCATGGTGGCCTTCCTGTACACGAGGAAAACTACATCTTCCCTGAAAGCCACATATCTGAAGAGAGCACTCTAATCTGGGTGCTTAGACCTTTAGCCACCATCTCAAAGTGGCTTCTAGAAGGGGTAATATTTGAAGTTGATTGGAAGGACAGTACTGTTTGGCTGTTTAACCCATTTCCAGGTTTGTAAAATGAAGACAATGTCTGTCTTTACTCACAAGTCTTTTGTAAGGAGAACATGAAAACCTTAAAAGGCATAGACCAATACCAGGGAAGTGAAGTGTCTAAGCGGTCACTAGTCATTATTATAGCTATTGGCATTATGAAGCAGGAATGAAGAGAGATGGTGTCCACATATCAGTATCAGATGAGTGTAATGTCAGGCAACTACCTCGTGCTCCGGAATGAAATAGCCAAGAGCACTGACATGCTGAAGAGAAGGGAGTCAGAGGCTAAGGAGGTTGGTTCTAGGAACGGGCATCTTTTCTGAGAGATGTTCCTGAGTGGCCTTCAGTGCTTTTAACCACAGTTTCCCCTACTAATATTGGATTTCTGAAATTTGGGTTCCATTAGGGTCAATTTGTTTCATTGTGGAGTTAGAATCTAGTAAGCATGGGAAATCTAATGCCATAAGAAAAACTATCCAGCCTTAGAATGGTGGTCTGGGGTTGTGCTGATCTAGGTATCAATGTGACTTGAAGGGCAGCAAAGAGAGTCATGATTTGAGGCACTTCACAGAGCTCTGAGAAAACTACAGGGACCCAGGTGACATCAAGGTATAGAAGGAGGCTGGACACAGGTCAGTAGGCATTTATCTTTGGGTACCTCCTACTCCCATCTTATATAAAATCTACCTTAGTAAAACTATCAGTTTACATGAGATGGCCAGTTCTTTTGTCTGGTCACCTCATGAATTTTAATGGTCATATTTCCTGTCTTTTTTATTCAAAACCCTATTCCACTGGTGTGTCCATACATGTGGTAGTCACAGCTAAGTAAACTAATAACAGTGAACATGAGGTAGGCAGGGCTGAATAAAGTAGCATATAAGGATACTAGCTGAAGATTTTGTGTAGGGAAGCCTGGGGTCTCTGTAGTCTCACAGTGTCCTGGAAACCTGATGGTGTAGAACA
>JADRCH010006593.1:17288-40133 GCA_019843965.1 Rhynchomys soricoides
GGAATTCCTTCCTTCTGTCAGCCTTCTTTACCTTTATCTGTGTGGCGATATTTCCTCCCCAACAGTATCGTGCTTACTATGGAGCCTTTAAGCTTGTGGACAGAGCTGAAGGAGACTCGGAAGACCTCCAAGCCTTACGTTTTCTGTCTGTGATTTCCATCGTGGACCCCTGGATCTTCATCATCTTCAGGACTTCAGTATTCCGGATGTTATTTCACAAAGTTTTCCCAAGACCTCTGATCTACAGAAACTGGCGCAGCCATTCCCGGGGAACTAACATGGAATCCACATTGTAAGGGCTTTGCCTGTTCTGGTAAGCTGAAAATCCAGCACATATTCAGACAAAGAACCATGGTTGGAAAAGCCTTACAATATAAACCTTTAAAAAATATCTCCCACGGGAAGCTGGAGAGATGGATCAGCACTGAAGAGCATTTACTTCTCTTCCAGAGGACCCGAGTTTGATTCCCAGCACCCACATCAGGTGCTTCACAACTACTGTAACTCCAGCTCCAGGGTTTCTGACACCACTGGCCTCCATGAGCACCTGCACTCATGTGCATATAACTACATGTACATGTGCGTGGAAGCACACACACACAGAGAGAGAGAGAGAGAGAGAGAGAGAGAGAGAGAGAGACTTAAAAGTAATAAAAGTAAATTTAAAATATCTCCCATAATTAGGACATCTCAAAGGTAACCAATTTAAATATGTTGTCACTCTGTATCCATAAACCGTTTTGATCCATTTAAAAAAATGTGCTATTAAGAGCAACTAAGCTTTACATGTTGTAAATAATGTTAACAGTGTTACAGCAGTGATTTTAATTGTCTCAACATTTGTACCTCATGGTTCTAAATGTTTAGAACAGTCTTAAGACCTATGGGTTTTTATTGAAACATGACTGAAACATCACCGTCTCACTGTATGTTTGTAATGTTGTGGTATTCTTGAACAAGCCTAGCAATGGCTCACACGTTTTTACAGTAAAACCTAACTTATTTTGTGTCATTGTTGCTCCTTGTTTGTTTGTTTGGTTTGGTTTTTTGTTTGTTTGTTTGTGTGTGTGTGTGTTTGTGTGTTTGTTGTTTTGTCAAATCACCTAAGAATAATCTGAATTATAGATACATTTCAGAGGAGTGAGTTGGGAAACCAGATCTGGTCATGCATTTGGAGAGACCATTTCAAGAGCTCACCGCCACAGGCGAAGACCTGCAAGTCCCATGTAGTTAAATGAGGCAAGGTGTAACTAGGGCTAACAACTCAAAGTGGAAAAAGGAAACTGATCTTTTGAAGTCTGGTCTAGAGGCAAGGATGGCAAGGGGAGTCAATAATTTGCATGATGTGTTGGCATCAGGACCTCTGAAACCAGTGACATCACACCTAGGCAACAGCAAGACCCACACACCTGTTGCCAAGGCAACAGCCACCATATTCCCAGAATCCACATGGCCCACCTCCCACCTTTACCTGTGGCTATGTCACTATCCACATGATCTCTCTCTGTCTTCATCTCTCTCTCTCTCTCTCTCTCTCTCTCTCTCTCTCCCCCCCCCCCCCCCCCCGCCACTTTGCCCTTCTCTCTCTCAATAAACCCCATGTGAATTGTTTGTCCTGTTGTGGTCTTTCTGGAGCCGCAACCATCACAACATGATAAGTCTAAGATTTTCAATTCAGGAAACCTTCATTTTCACATTGATGGATCCTTTGAAGAAGAGGATTAATGTTTCTTGGGAAAACACTGGTGTATTGTTTACCAGTTTCAGCTGTGTGAACTCACAGGGCATTAAGCACAGTACGAGACCCCTCAGGACATAGCCTCTGTGAAGGGTGATGGCAATGGCCTTCACACCTGCCTCTGACAGCTTCAGTCTGCTGTTAGAAGAATGAGGTGTTGCTTGGGGCTGCTGTGAGCTGTGCTAGCCTAACCAGAGCAAAGCAGGGCTCAGAAGGATACTGGGAGCACTTTAATTACTCACTTTTCAGATCAACACTATGGCCTAAAGAGAAAGTCTCTGGGGTGTGGGGTGTGGGGATGGGGAGTGTCCCTGCATTGGGAGAGATTATTCTAGCTGGAGCTCACAGCAAGAGCTTTAGACATTTGTAAAGCAATAGATGGGGATATGAGAGAGTTTCTGAGTCCCTGAGCATCCTGATACTCAGATGCTGAACTAGTCTCAAGGTCTGCAGCAGGCAGTCGCTTCCAAAGACAAGAGGAGCTCCCTTCTTTCCAGTTTAGCAGAAAACAAATTTTCTCAACTCTCATTTGCCTGAGACCTCTGAGATGGTATTAACTTAGCGTATGTATGTATGTATGTATGTATGTATAGCAAAACTGTGAAAAAGCCAAATTAGAAATAAAGAAAGTATAAATTGAGAGTATGACACAAAGAAAACTGGTTTTGGTTTTGGTTTAACTTGTGTTTCTATGTTTAATGTGAATGATGTTTTTTTTTTTTTTTTTTTGGTCTGAGGAGGTGCAATTTTTTGTGTCCTAGTTTTAGTAGGTATGCTATGGTAATTGTCTAGAGAATTTAATAAAGCATCAGATGAATCAATAAATGTAATTTTATAACTTTTTTGGAGAAAGTTACTTTTTTATATAAAAGGTGATTTTTTTTTTTCCCTATGAGCAGATAATTGCCAGCAATATTTCAATCTCTAGGCATGCAAGTGTGGATTTTCTGAAATGGGGCTTATGTTACCTTAAAGTTTCCTAGGCTTATCCAAGAGCTTAGTGCTCCTGTTTTACATGAAATGCTGATAAACTGCTCTGATGAAAGCCATGTCCAGTGCAGTCCACTGTGCAGGGATCCTCACCGGTGGATCATTAACATCGTAAATCAATGACACAGACCTCATGCATAGCAGTTGGCTAGGTGCGAGTTGCTCATGGTCCACTGGAGGGAGACAAGACTGAATGGTTGTAACGGAAATGGAGATTCTCAGTAGTAATGTGCTCCTGCAGTGCCAAGATGTCCCCAGCAGAGCTGCATGCAAACCTGTCTGAAGAACTTCTCAGGGAGCAGGTGTTTCCTTAACACACTGAAAGTGGGTACACAGGACAACTGAGAACCGAAAGGACGTTCAAAGACAGTCCACAGAAGAAGGGACACATATCATAAAGAAACGCAGAAAACCTGCAGCCTAATCGAATGCAAAGGGTGAGGTAGATGAGGGCCAAGCAAAACACTGTGGCCTACAAAACTCAGAGAGTTATTGAGATGTAAATATTCATGATGCTCTGGGAAGTTTGTCAGTTTCTACACCCTTTCTTGATAGCAGCCTAACTACAGATACACTAAGAGCCTAAAATGATCTAGAGTACCAGTATTGGAATTACACACACACACACACACACACACACACACACACACACGCACGCGCACACACACACACGATAAGGACTAAAGAAGCAAAACTTCAAGTGATAAAAAGAGGGTGCAAACTACTTTAAGGTGTGACTAATAAATCTGTACACACACACACACACACACACATACACACACAAAATAACTTGCAAAAATAAATCAAAGAAAGCATGCATCACAGTTGCTCTTGTCCATGGGCATTTTCCCATAATTCTTTACATTTTCTAAGATTTGAGATGATAAGTATTTCTTTTACATGAAAGTATATTTGAAAAGATGTCTAGAACTGAAGTGAGAAAGTAAGAGGAAAAGGCACCCAGGGTGAGCTTTGGGTCTGAAGGATCAGAATGTGCAGAGGCAGGCAGGCTTGAAGGAGGGCAGCAGGCTTAGCAGCTTCATCTGTCCCAAGTGTGGGATTCACAACCAAAACCTCACAGAGAAGGGGCTGAAAGAGTGGCAGTTTTCACACCTTGAAGTAGATGTGGATCAGCAATAGGAGCTAGAGTTCTGGGGGAGGGGGGGACTGCCTGCTGGTAACTGGAGGCTCTGAAATGAGGGCAGTCTGCTGGATGGAGTTGGGGCCTCACACTGGAATGTGGACCGTGAATGAGGCGGGTGGGGCACCAGAGAGCGTGAGCACGGTGTGCCAGTCCTGACAGTGCTACAGTCTTTGTACTGGACAAGCTAAGGAAGCAATGAATCTATACAGAGCCTGGCCCTGGGTGTTCCTACTATGGAACCCATTGAATAAGAGGGAGGGGTATTTTATGATTTATGTGCTTGAGAGAGGACACAGAGACTCTGTATGTGCAGACCCAGAGAAACCTAGTTGCAAGACTCCCCTCAACGATAAAAATGAATCAAAGGTGCTGTCCTTTAAATGTGAACAAAAACTAATGTTAGGCAAAGCACAATTCAAACCATTAAGTTTTAATGCTTGAAACTCACTACGTGTCTATAGAGTAAATACATTACAGCATGGTGTTTTTGAAAACCAAGCATTCAGATATCAGTCTAGTCTTGAAAATCATCACAATGAAGATATCTAGAACCTACTATGCGCTGGCAAAATCTGCAAATTCAAAAGACTTGATTTTTGTTCTTATTTTGATTACCAGAATGCTAAAACTAAGAATAATGATCAAGCATCATCAAGAAAATCAAGAAATATCTTTTCAGTCAAGCTCATAAAGTATCGTGATGGTTTCATGCTTAGGATGCACCAGGAACCTAATTGGAAAGAGGAGACAAAGTTAAAAGCCATGGTGCTTATTCAAAAAACACCATGGCTCATGGGTCATGCTGGGCCATCCATGCTGTACCCCTCTTCTGGCAGCAGCTGTGGCCACAAGCAGTTGCTGCTGTTGCTATGGTGATGCTAGCAGGAAGAATGGTATTGTGGGTGGTGTCCACAGGCCCAGAGGGAATTTTGTGGAGGAGGATGTTATGATGGATGTCCCAGGCACTGTGACACTGGAAGAGCCTAGTGACTTATCTATCTAAAAGACTTGACCTTGTTTGGCCTGCTTGTTTGTGAGCAGTTGCTGCTACAACCATTCTAATAAATAAATTGACTTTGTGCCAGGAACTGTTTCTAACTTACATCTTAGACATTGTAATGGACCTCCTGAGGGGAAGAGCAGTAAGTGGATGTGTAACACTCAAATAACCCATTATGAGGCACATCTTCTGGGCCAGCCCCACATCTGACTTAATAAAAAGTCAGCCATCAGCCCAGCCAGGCTGCCACCAGATGATAACCCAAAAGAGCCACTCCAAGACAGCAACCAAGTTAGGGTCATGAGACTCCATCGATCAGATGAGGGACATCCCAGTGGATGTGGATGGGTCCCATACTAATCCTCATGAGGGGAAATGTACTCCAGGCACTGCCCTGGCTCTGGCCCCTCCAGCTCCTACCTACAGGAGCTCAACGCTCGGCTTCTGCAGGCAGGTTCTAGTAATTCAAAAACATTCATAGCTGTGGTGGAAGGTGGACTTGATCAGCTTCATCTCCCTTCTCAAGCAGGGCCCCATCCTTGGCTGCTGCTACCCCTGCAGTTGTGGCTGCTGCATCCTCCTCTGCTCTGGGGCTGGCTGGAGCCTTTGGCCTCCACTCTGAGCTCCACTGCAGCTGCATTCTGCACTTTCTGAAAGTGATTGATGTAGTTCAACTGTCAGACATGAAGAGGTATCACATGGAGCAGTTTTGTTCAACATGGAATCAGGTACACTGGGCTGCAGTTGTCACCTACCGAGGATGGTATAGGCCCAGTCCATCAGCCAATGGAGTTAAGCACAAAGGGCTGACCTTCTGACTTTATCCCATGCATTTTTCTGGGAGAAGGGCAAAGACATGCATACCATGGACAGTTGGTATGCATTTGCCAATGCCAGTGTCCATGGACCTCTTTAGAGAGAGAGGACTCCTCACCTTGACAGAAAGGACACAGGAAGAAACCAAGTGGATAAAAAGAAATGGGAAGCAAATGGATGGTGGTTCTTGTTGAACAAGAGACCCATACTCTCTGCTGTTATCAGAAGATTTTAAAAACAATCTATATTTGGATTGCCTCTATCCCTGAGATTTGATAATGGCCCCACCTTCATGACCAAAGTTTCCCTTAATCTGGCAAAGGCCCTAAATGTTCATGGAAAATGACATTGTGCCTAGAGTTGCAAAATTCAGGAAGGGTAAAATCAATATGTCCATGAGACCAATGAAAAATGAGCCAACCTCCTACCTTTTGCCCTCTTTAGGGCCAAATGCACCCATATTGACATGCTCACTAGGCAAAAGTTACATTTTGCCATGTATTTTGAATGTGAAAAGGCCATTCCCTTTCACATTCTTATAGACCTTGCAGTAGACGCAGAGGACTGTTCACAAGGCTGAGCCCTTGCTCATGTCTGAGCTTGACCAAAAGTTCCAGCCTGGAAACCTTATTTGGACAGAGAGGATCCTGACCCAAGGCTTAGAACCAACTGTGAAAGCCCATACAGTGTGGCCCTTACCACCCAGAGTCACCATACCTAGCTTAAGGGGGCTGCAGAAGATAGGTCATCACCTGATTCTCCAACCCACTAAAGATAAGACAAACACAAGTCCTAAAATGATAGTTTTCTCGTGTTTTTTTGTTTGTTTGTTTTTGTAGGAAAGACATTAAACCCTGATAATCCAAAAGAACAGAAGCATGGAGCTCATAGTCAATCTAAGCTCCACTTCCAACCATATCAGCTAGAAATGTGACCAATCTAAGCTCACCCTGGGGAATCTCTAGGGGAAGGGCACCTGTTTAATGTCACCAAAATACCTGCTAGTAGTTCCCCTATGCAGCCTCTTTTAGACATCCACAACAGGTTAATTCCAGGAATGACAGTCAAATGTTTTTCCAGGCCCCAGAGACTACATAGCCTGCTTGCACTAACACATTAATCAAGTGTTAAGAAGCCAAATCTGGACCATTAGCAACCAGTGCCCTCAAGAGTTGGAGACTGAGTGGGATTCATAGCACTCACCCTATGGCCAATGTGGCTTTGCTTCCTGCATGTTCAAATGCAGGTTTTGGATCTGAGAAGGCACCTCTAATGCAGTGTACACAGGCATGCAACTACAGGATCATAGGGTATGTATATGCCTAGTTTTATTGACATAAAAATGTCTTCCAACTTACACCACATCCCAAGATTGTGGGTGCTTCCCATCACTCTGCATACTCAGCAACACTTCTGTTGTTGGACTTTTCTGTTTATCTATTCTGGACTTGTTATATTATCTCACTGGAGAAAAAAAACCAAACTTCTTTTTAGACAAACTCTAAGGAGGCTTTGAACTTACTATGTAGTCCAGGCTGACCCCAAACTCACAGATATCTTCCTGCTTCATCCTCCCAAGTGGGGGGATTACACACATGTGCCACCATGCCTAAAACATCTCTTCTTGAGATTCTGATAAAGATGGTGTTGTACACACACAGTATGTATAGACTGCTATTTGGAAATTCTCTTGTTAATGAAGCTTACTCTTGCGCCTTTTCCTGATTGTATATACTGATTTGTAGATATTCTACCACATGAGTTCTCTTCCCCGTTACTAAAACACATGCATGAGAATCAACTTAATAAAGGAGTGTATGTTGGCCAGCAGTTGGAGGGCACAGTCTGCCATGGCAGGGAAAGTGTCTTAGTGGCAGGTTGTGGCAGCTGTCTATATTGTATCCACAATGAGACTGCAGAGAACAATGAATGCTTATGCTCCGCCCCCTTTCTCCTTTGTATTCAGTCAAGGCCTGTAGATTAGTGCTGTCCACAGTTAGGGTTTATCATCCCATCTCAACTAGCTTGACCCCAATAATCCCTCAAGAATGTCCAGAGGTTTACATAATCAAGGAGTGATACATCACTTCAGGCTCTTGTTTGGTTTTTTGAGACAGTGTCTCACTATGGGCTGAGGTTAGCCTCCACCATCAGTGATCCTCTGTCTCCAGGGTGCAAGAATTATAGGACCTCACCACCACACCTGCCTGAACCAGGAAATCTCCACAACCCTAAATCTATTTGTTTCTTGGTGATCAGAAGGAGAATCTGATAATAATAGATGCTTGACATCACTGGAGGTCTCTTCCTGCTAATTCTGGTTTATGGTGCCTTAATTCTTGAGGTGCTTAATCTGATGAGAATTCATAATGTTGAGATACTCTGGCAGAGCCTTCCTCCTATAAGCATTTGCATTTCTGGTTGTGGTGGTTTGAATAGAAATAGTCTCCCATAGGCTCATAGATGTGAATGCTTGGTCACCAGAGAGTGGCACTATTAAGAGATGTGGGCTTACTGAAGGAAGTATGTGACAGGGAGTGGGCTTTGAGGGTTCAAACGGAGAAGCTAGGGCCAATGTCTCTGCTCCCTTCGTGCTGTCTGCTGATCTGGATGTAGAATTCTCAGCTATCTCTCCTAGCTCCTGGCTTCCCGAATGCCACCATGCTTCTCCCCATGACAATAATGGTCTAGACCCCTGAAAATATAAGCCAGTCCCAATTAAAAATTTCCTTTGTAAGAGTTGCCATGGTCATGGCGTCTCTTCACAGCAGTAGAACATTGATTACAACACTGGTACTAGGTCTGATCTTGAACAACTCTAAACTCAACCAGGCATGATGTTATTAGAATATCCAAGTGAGAAGATATTGGGGCTAGAAGCTCAAAGAGAACCCCAACCAGCAGATGCCTGTAAGGTCCCATGGTCAGGGCTCTTTTTTCTTTAGTGTCCTCTCTGTCTATCTGACTGATTTTTATTCTCCTCATGAGCAGAGTGTAAAAATATTTTGACTTTATGTCAGACTCATCCTTAGCCTTCCCTTTGAGGCCTGAGTTTATGGGACAAGGTTTCTTACTAGAAACTTTACCTTTGGTATATCTCTAATCTCTGGACTTGAGGGGCCTTGAAGAACAAAATAAGAACCAGGTTTTCAGAAGCTCTCAAAGAGAAGAAATAAAGACCATGAACTCAGCAAAATTTTTTGCCAACCCAAAGTCAAATTGATTTAAATGAACACTGGCCCACTAAATTATCAAAACATCTTGAAGAACATAGTAGCCAGTGCTAGGTAGATGTGTTGAAATTTGATGTTTTAATCCCATTTCAGATGGAAGCTATGTGGACTTGGAGGCAAAGGCAGGAGGGTCTCTAGATTGGGTGAAGCCTGGGCTGTGTATTGAACGCCTTTCTCAATAGAACAGCCACAAGAAAGTGACATGGAAACAAGCTGTCATCTCAGAGGATGTCACCTGCTATGATTCAGTAATTTCCCTGGTCAAATTTAGTTCTATAAAAAGAAACACAAATACAAGGTGACAGCCCAATGGCAGGGCACTTGTCTAGCACAGACAAACAGAAGGAAAGGAGGGAGGGAGGAAGAAGGAAAGGCCAAAGATGAGCAGTGCTACAGGCATACTAAATGTTAAGAATGCTATCCCTAAAAATTGGAGGGAATCTAGCTGTCCCACACGGGGGGGGGGGAATGCTTGCAGTTGACTACAGTTCAGATGCTATACAGAAAGGACTTGAACGGTAGAAAGTGGTGGCTGTGCCTATTTCATAGGTGCTTTAGAGCAAGAAATCTTCAGGAGATGTTTCCAACTAAAAAAAATGTTCAAGTGGCACCTCTGAGCTTTAAAATTTTATAGCTAGGTAAAATCAGATTTTTCTTGTGATTTCTAAATGAAGTTTTGAAGGTTTTGAAGTTATTCCTCTAGAGGGAGCCCAAGTGCTTGAATGTTGAAAGTGAACCTCCCCAGGCATCTCCCAGGGGTCAAGATTTCAGAGCCACAGAGGAACAGCCTTAGAAGATGCTACTGACAGGAGACTCCTGGGCTCAGCCTCAGCATCAGCCCACGAAGCAGATAACAGTACACAGAAATCTTCATGTTCCTGCTAGCATTGTGGCAGTGCACACCCGCCCTCCTGATACTTGGGGTACTGAGACAGGAGAGCCCGAGAGTCTGAGGTTACAAAGTGAGGCACTGTGCTTTCTCATTGCAAAGCCCAGCCCAGCACAAAACAGCACAACTCAGAAATCAGTCTCTCCTGCTCTTGCAGTTGCAAAGGGAAATGGGATGTAGCTTTGGACAGTCCTCAAGTTCCCTGGCTCACTCATTTTTTGAATTTGATTCTAAGATCCCAAATTCAGCTGTAAAATCTCTTTCCTATAATCTAGTTTTGCATCAAAGCTACTTAGAACCAGAAGCAAAACAAAAAGCTGCAGCTTACTGAGAAGTTTTTATTTTTCTTCTGTTTTCATGGGCCCAAGTAACGATCAAGGTGACTAAAGTTGGGGTGGGAAGAACATGAGGTATTGATCCTGAACATCGGAGATGGTTTCAGATACCCCTGGAATCTCTGGACTCACAGGCACAGGAGATTGATGAGCGTGACTATTTATCCTAGAATCTAGATGTGGAAATGGCACATCAAACTCTTATTTGGGGATGGCTTACCCAGGAAGCTTGTTTTTCCCTAGTCTGGTGGATGAAATGAATGGATGCTTTCCTAGTACTTCAGCTGCAAGGCTTGCCCCAGACAGGTGCTGCACTCTCCTGCCTGCCTGGTGGTGCCACCTCTCCCATCTGCCTTACCCACTCAGCCTAGCAGCATTACTGCTGATTGTTACTCTTGCTGTTATCATTAATCTAAAGAAGATGAAGTTGGGGTGGGTTCAGTGGCTGAGAGCATTGTTCTACCAGAGGGCCCGAGTTCAATTCTAGCAACTAGTGTCAGATCACAACCCACAGGATCTGCCACCCTCTTTGGCTTTCTAGAGCGTCAGGCATGTGTGTGGTAGACACACATACATGCAGACAAAATACCCACACACATTACACAAATAAATAAGAACTGATAAACAAACAAATAAATAAATACCATGTGTGCATCCTAAAAAAAATCATGGTTGTTTAAAATAAAGAGAAATCCAATGATATAGTATCTTCCTGCCACTGAGAAATAAATCACTGCTATGGACACCTTGGCTCAGCTCCTCCTCAATACTGGGGTGTGAGGTGTCCCTGAAGTGTGACAATGTTTTGTTACCTGCTAGCTTCACTCAAGATTCTCTAACTTTCCACACAGTATGTTAGAATGGATGTGTTTTATAAAAAGCCAAGGATATGTTTTATAGAGTGTGGTAGGATGTGGTACCTCAGCGGGTCCATGCCGAGGCATCCCCCCCCCATACCAGCCATAAGATGGGGTCTAGTATAGAAGGGGAGCTGAGAAGGGAGTTGAGGCAGAGAAAGAGAGGAGACAGAGAAGGAGGGGGGGTGCTTGCTGGGAACATGTAGGGAGAGATGGGGGAGGGGGAAGGGGAGAAAAGGGGAAAAGGGTCAGGGAGAGAAGGGGGTTAGAGAGTCAGAGAGAAAGAGAGGCAAAACAGTCCCTTTTATAGCAAGCCAGGCTGATAAGGCTGTTGCTAGGTAACTGTTGGGCAGATTGTAGAATGAATGCCAACATTAACAATAATTCTTGTAAAATACAAATGTCTGCATCATATTCTCAAAACTTTGTTTGGACCACAGCCAGGTTCCAGACCTTGTTTTGCCTCAGGACCCACCCTCTTAGAAACACTCGCTTGCTGAAGACTTGTCCTGCTGCCCCGCTGAACAGACTGCTTCATTCTGCCTTCTATTCTGCAACACGGATTGGATGCTAAGATTCACTCTTGGGCAATGTCAGTTTGGGCCTTAACAAAATATATTACCTTTATTCACGTGTGTGTGTGTGTGTGTGTGTGTGTGTGTGTGTGTGTGCGCGCGCGCATTTGTACACATGGGGCGCTCAGAGGACAACTTTTGGGAGGAGTTCTCTCCTTTGAGCATGTGATTCCAGGGATCAAACTCAAGTCATGAGACTTGGTGGTAAGCTCCTTTACCCGATGAGCTTGTTGGCCCAGTTTGAGCTTTCACTGAAGCCTTAGTATCTCTCCACCTGCACTCTTCATCCCCCACTCACACTCCACCCCCACCACAAGAAAGCAGTCTCTGTAACGTTACTTCTGGTCTTACTTTCTCAGTCCCTTGGGGCTTCCATTCCTCCCGGGGAAAATGTAGCTGTCAAGCCACAGCATTGAGAGGGTCTTTGGTGTAGAAGTTTACAGCCCCTTTCATTTGACTTTAGGACTACATATAGATGCTCCTCATTCCGTAGCTGTGCACTTCGTAAGCACAAAGATAAATGCAGTAACTGCTGGAACATCTCAGGGATGAGGAAAAAGGCTGCCTGGGGAACTGAGGCAGGGCCAGGATAGAAACCTGGGTGTTGCCCAGTTAGAGGCAGCATTGACAGTGAGTTCTGAAATAAATCCTGAGCTGCTAAAACCTGATGTGGATGCACAGCCAAAGTTGGAGCCTTCTGGTCTTTCCTGACCAGCCCTAGACCGGAGATTTGGGAAAGGAAGACATGGGCAGTGGCGAGTCAAAAATCTGACCTGTAGAAGCTGTAGAAACAGCTCTTCTCTGTTCTCCTGGATGCTTCTGATTGGTGTCATCTATTCATCCTCAGGGAGAAGGGATGCAGATAAGAACCCCACCCCCGGGGACTCCCCTTCTCAGCTGTGTTTTCTGTGCTCTGCTCCCCGTTGCCCTCACACTTGTCCCTGTCCTCTGTCACAGCAGATGGTCTGAACTGGTAAGCTATACTTAGTGGGCAATTAGGTGGAGCTGGTCACGCTGCCCTCTTAACTAATGAGTTGGGCTGTGGAAGCTGGCATCTCCGTAGATACTCCAGAAGGAGAGTGAGTTTGTGTTCTGGAATGTTGTGATTTTAAAAGAACGGGCTCCTGGGCTTTTGAGTTATGGGTATGAAAGAAACGTTTCCTCCCCTCCCCACCCAGGAGATGAGGCCACTGACCAGCAGATGTTTCTTGTTAAACAGAGAGCATTCCCCAGGACTATATCATCTCCTCCCCTCTTCCGAGATAAGGCCATCTGGCAGGCAGTAAATCCCTGCGGACAGGTTAAGAGACATTCCTCAACCCAGAGCCCCCTCAAATGAACGATGGCCTAGGGGTGGGGGAATGCCCACAATGATGTCCTACTAATAACCCTCCAATTGTATAGAAGGTCAAATACCCACTGCCAGTGAAAAGCAACCAGCTCATGCTGTTGCTAAGATCTACCTCAAAAGTTGTATGAAAAGGTTGGGCTTCAGGAGATCAGGTCACCTCTATCCCATTTACAGGATGACCCCAACATGTTGGAATTAATGATTAATAAACCTCTTGTTAATTGCATTGTTCTCAGGCTTTGTGTCTTTTCGAGAGGGAACATCTGGCAGTTGTGACTTTCCAGTCCAAAAGGTAGAGTGTTTTATGTTTGGGGCCATGCTATCTTTTGGGGGTGGGGCTAAGGTGCTGACCATTATCTATAAAAGAAAGCTCTTCTAGTCTCACTAAACAAGACTCCAACCATTTACAATGTGTCTGGCTTAGGCTGCTGGGAATTAGGACGACTACTCTATGAATTTTATCTGTTATTGGTAAGTAAATATATAAAAATAGCAGGAGCTACTTATGTAGCCTGAGAATGGGATCCATGCTGGCCAAAACATTTATAAAAAGGATTGCTACTCCATTCCTAGTCCAATGAAAAGAGGCTAGTGGGCAGAAAGATGGCTCCCCTTCAACTGGCAAACTTGGTAAACTATGCTTTTTAAAATAAAAGCTGTGACTTTCAACAGGTCCCCTGTGTGCTTTTCAACTGTTGCCTTTAATCATGAAGGATCAATTATTGCAGTATATACCCCCTCATTATGTCACTACTGTAGCTCCCCACTTCCCAGTCCCTCAGACCAGCAACGCAGTCCAAACTGTTTGTTCACTAAATGAGTAGTGTATATAAATTAATAAACTCCTCAGGTCAATCAGTTATTGTCATCATTTCACAGTGATAAACGGAAACTCTTTTTCTCCCAGAAAAGGAACAGAACACAGGAAACAATGAGCCCTCCAGCCTTGTCTCAGATCCTGCTCGTGTCTCCATTTCCCACCCACATCCACTCACTTTCTCAGCACTTGGCTAACTGTGGTTAGCTTCTGATCGTTTTAAACTGCTCTCAACATGCCATTGGGATAAAGTGCTTATGCCTTTTACTCAGTTCTGAAATTTCAAAAGCCTACCATTGGCTAACTCTAAACATATCTAAATATCTTGATCTTTACAAATTCTCCACCGTTAGAATTTCTAAGTAAATCTGATTAGTGGAAATCCAATCATTATACAATAGAAAATATTGAAGTAAACAATACTGGAGTTCCATGTTTGTTCCTGCTATTGCTTGTGTAAAATGCCATGTAAATGGATGGTGAAAGTCTCATATGAAATTAGCCAATCATGAAGATATTAACTATAAAATTTCAGGTAGTGAGAAAAAAAAAGCCAGTCTGTGTTGGCTCATACCTGTAACCCCAGCACTCAGGAGGCAAAAAGTAGGCCTTGGACCTCTCAGTCCAAGGCCAGCCCTTCTACAGAGCTAGTTCCAGGACATGCAGGATTACACAGAGAATCCTTGTCTCAAAAAACAAAAACAAAACAAAAAAACCAAAAAAGGCAGCTCAGGTTGTGATAAGAGAGAAACCTATAAACCTCTGGGTGCCCACAGAGAACTTATCATGATGTTGTAGAAGTGAATGTGAACAGCTGGAACGCCCTTTGTCATTGAGACATCATTAGTGATGTGTTTGACAACTGGTGGGAACACTTAAATGCACATTTCCTTTTAAGAGAACATTCCTCTGTGTGGGTGATTTCAGTTGTTATCTTTTACTTCACCAGTTTGCTAATGTGCAGTGGTGTCTGTAAGTACAAACACAGACATGATGGTTTTTAATGTGCAGTATGCATGAAGCATCCTCTGTCTCCCAACAGAGAATTTAAGCTTTATAACTACACCTTCAGTTAAGAGGACGCCACTGTTGTTTCAGCCAGGTCTTCCCCTCAACAAACAAACAAAGCAATCAATAGCCCCTCACAGTATGAACTTAAAACAAATCCAAATTGACACCAAGATTCAGGAATGCAGTCAGCAGATCTTTTCTCAGGTTAACCCCAGTTACTCTACAACTTGTTCTACTTGCTTGGCCTCTCCTGTCCCGTTTTGAGTTTCTGACCATCAGTCCTCACCCAGATCTTGAACCTAAGTCTACTGCATCTCAACTCCCATCAGTGAGCTTCACTAAGCTACACTTTTCTGACAGCATTTTGCTCCCTAAAATTGTTCCGTAAATTGAAAACAGAGTTAAGTATTCTGAAATTAGGACCTGTGTATGATGAATAGGGCCTGAAAAAGGGACCGAGGACCCAGGAGACCTGAGAGTTCCCGTGAGGTAAGGGTGCTGGTTTCTGCTCCATGGATAGTACATGTGGTACTGTCTGGGCCATGATTGGGCTTCTTTTCACTGTCAGTCGGGAATCTAGAGGAGAAAAATCTCCAGTGTAACAGGGAGCGGAAGGGAAAAGTCTTCGACCCAGCAGACAGAATCAACAGGTCAAGAAAGGCTCTTATCAGGGGCGAGGAAGCACACACACAAAGCCAATACACAGAGAGAAAGACCCTCTGCAAAGCACAGGGGAACTGGAGAAGCTGACCCCTACCTCTCCCTGAAGGCTGGGTTTGAGGGTCTGTGGAGGATCTTCCTCCCCTAATTTAATGTTGCTCAGTTTGGACAAAGTCGGGGAGGCTGGTAGGTCCACAAGTTTGGAGTAAACATGTCCTGATCCAGCCTTGTACTTGTCTGGTTGGTCCATCAGGGTATGCACATAAGCAACTGGTGGAGGGAAAGAGAGGTCTCTAGGCCTTTGTCTTCAGTCAGGTTTATGAAGAAAAAGCTGGAGGTTTGCCAACCGTATTATCTATTTGTGATTCCTTCCCTATCTGCCTACCTAGCAGAGGTCTGTTACTCCCTCTGTCTGACTCCCTCCTAGCCTCTCACTTAGATCACTCCAAAAGCCACCTGCAGACTAGAATCAAAGGGCTCCTAGTGGACGGATCATACTGCCTATCATCTCCTCAGAGCTCTAGACTTTAGCACTCCATCTTCATTTCAGTTCCCAGATGCACAGTGCCAAGGTCATGATTATTCTAGAGCCATATTGATGCCACAGATCTTATGATGCAAATTAAACTTCAGTTTCCATGTACCATAGACAAGTTTTGGGAGAAGGGTTCCTTAAAAGCCTGGCCCCATCCCCACCCCTACCCTGCAACCTAAAACATATTTTTAATTTACTTGCACAAAGCCTGCAACTAGGACACCGCATGTCTTTGAGAAGGTGGATGAACTCAACAAGTGCTGCCTGCAAGTTAGCTGATGGGAAACAGAGATGAGGGAAGAAACTCATAGGTTTTCCATCTTTAAACAGAAGAGTGAGAGCCACAGGCCTTCATGACACCCTTGAGCAGAAGTGTCTCCATACCTTGTGTCCAGGTAGTCACTTGTGAATCTCACATAAAGCTTTTGCATCAAAAGCTTTGTACATAGGTGTCAGGATACTGTCTAGGGATTGTCACTGAAGCTGGAGACTCACCACTGCAGTCTGACTCCATAGACAAAGTAACTAGTCTTGGCTTCCTCATCTCTGCACTCCCGTGGGGAGGTTTATAAGCATCCCTTCCCCAAGTGCATGATTTAGCCAAGACTGAATAACTTAAAGAAGCAAGGAAACTTGAGTACATACCTAATAAAAATAAGTTAATTCTTTTTAACAAATTTAATAGACCTTAGCTTAATTGGGGCTCAGAGTCTTTGATATCTATCATCGAAATGATGACAAACATTCATTTGTAAAAAACTATTCTTATTTCCTGTTTGTATTCAGAACAGCAACAAGGCACCACGGAAGCGCCAGACAGAACTGATGTGTGGAAGCTGGAGCTATGCAGTTCTTCTGCCCTGGCTGCAGGAAGGGACTAATTGTGGAGGAGGGGAAGCACTGCCATAGCTTCACCCGCAGCACTTACCCTTAAGTTCCTAATATTGCCCGCAAGGTAACAAACAGAAAGTTTCCAAAGCTAAGAGAAGTGGATGATGTGCTTGGTGGAGCAGCTGCCTGGGAGAATGTGGATTCTACTGCTGAACCATGTCTAAAATGTGAACTTCCCTGTGCCTACTTCATGCAGCTTCAGACCCGTTCTGCAGACAAGCCAATGACCACCTTCTGTAAGTGTTGCAATGCTCAGTGTGGAGGGATTAAGGGCAGGATTTGCCCAGCTGCAAGCATGAATGTTGTGTACGGAAGGTCTTTGCTATATGATAGGTAGCTGACTCTTCTGTGATGAAGGACCTGGATGAAACATAGCTCATCTGCAAGTTAGCAGATAAAGTCCTTAAAGTATAACTCAGGTCCTTGGGAGATACACATAAGGATACTCACTTGGTTTCAGTTCCTGCTCCTTATCATTTGAACTAGGAACTTGGTTTGTAGCCAGTAAATTTTTTTTTCAAGATAGGTTTTCTCTGTGTAGTGTTTACTGTCCTTGCTATGTTGACCAAGTGGACCTTGAACACAGAGATCCACCTTCCTCTGCCTCTGGAGTGCTGGGGTTAAAGGTGTGTGCTACCACCACCAATGATAATCTTGAACCTTCTAATCTTTTTGCCTCCATCTCAAAAGTGTTAGGATTATTGGCATGTGAACTATTTTCATTTTATGCAATGCTGGGGATTAAACTCTGAGACTCATGCATGCTAGGTAAATTCTCCACCAACTGAACTATATCTCTAGCCCTTTTTTTCTTTCTAGAGAAATTATGAAAATACTTATAAAAATACTGCAAATCACCTTAAAATTCTGGCATTACATGATTCATCCTGTATGATTAATAACTAAACAAAATTATTCTACAAGCTGGACTTTCTGGATGATTTTGATAGGAATTGAAAAGTTCCTATCAAAACCAAAACAAAAACATTTTCTATTACCTTTGTTTCTGTAACCAAAAACATTTTCTATTACCAGCTTTTGAGAAAGGTCCACAGTAGAGCTTGTGCCTAGCATTTGAACCCCGTCCAAAAATCCTATTTCAACCTAAATAAATTTAGAAAAGCTACATATTAAGACTATGTGAAGAATGAGCTCACTTCTGATGAGAGTATCTCAGAGAACTCACAAACATGAATTCCTCTACCAAACAAGAGTAACAGAAAAGTTATGTATTTGTTGAAACCACTAATGGTATTACTCTGTAAGGTGTACATATGGGAAGTGCTGCTCTGTTCTGTGCAACTGGACAGTCATACACATGATGAGGAATGTAGATAGTAAGGTGATCTAAAATAACAGATTAGTCCCATGAATATCTGATGTTTTCAAAATCTTTTATTAATGGTATAGACAAATAATTCATAAACCAAAGCTGACTTTGGAATCTTTGCTTTCAAGCCTTGGGAACTTTGTTGGTTATCTCCTTTAAATAACTGTTACAAAGTAGAGTTACACAGTCTTCTTTGAATGAGGGTGTATTGAGTATTAGAGCACTTGCATGTGACAGTCTCTGGGCTGTCCTTGGTGCTGTAAGGCAGAGGCACGTGGAGAATGAGGACATTTACTATTGGTAAGGGTTAGGACATTCTCACATTGCTGGTGGGAGTAGAAGTTGGTGCAACAGTTTCTCAGGGCAATAGGGCAATATCTAGCAGTATTTTCAACTACTACCCAAGGGTGGTACAGATATGCAGTGTTATCACTTGAGTGATATAACCTTGGGATTTTCCACCTGGCCTCTTTGTTCCCCAAAATAACAACTCTAAGACTTAATTATATTTATAAATAAATGTTTAGGCCATCGGCTTGGGCCTGTTCCCAAACTAGCTCATAACTTAACTGTCCCATTTATTCTAGTCTAAGTCTCACCATGTGGCTGGTGACCTGGTCCTCGGTTTGATACAACTGTCTTCTGTTGTCAGGTGAATTTCTCCTTCTGTTGTCAGGTGAATTTCTCCTGACCATTTTTCCAGGAATTCCTCTCACCCTCTCTGCCAGATGTCCCTCCTTCTATTTCCTGCCTCACTCATTGACCATAGGCTTTTTATTGACAGGTGAATGCTTTTCCACTGTGCACAAGAGATTCTCTCTACAGAGAGGGAATACAAGCAGGAGTCTAGGGAAATCCATCTTAGCCTGTTAGCAGCAGGAGTTGGAAGGGAAGATATAGCTCCATGCTTCTGCCTGTGTCATCCTGAGTTCATTCAGCAAAGCTGATATTTCGGATTAGGCCCCAGAAAGGAATTTCATAATAATTGAGTCAAATATCCTAATAATAACCATGTTTATGATTTGAGTGGCCTTTTAGGAGGACCCTCCACCCTCCTCCTCCTTGTTTCAGATCACAGAGTGATTCTGTAGATAATAAGGGTTCAAACAGTTCTTAATATACCATGTTACAAGGGAGTTAAGATATAACTTTTGACTGTCAACAAAGAAATCTTCCTATCCTTGTGAGTTACAGGCTTACAGGAAAAGTCAAACTCAAGAGTTGTGTGTAAGCCTTAGTATACTAAGTTCATTGCTATGTTAATGTTCCTCTCTATAAAAGGACTATTGACCACGTAAGCAACCTTCATTGTTTTAGAACTCTTAGCTGGATAGAGATTTTTAACTAGACTAAATTTTCCCTGTATTTAAAAACTTATTAGTAGGCTGGAGAGATGGCTCCGTGCTTTAAGAGCACTGGCTGCTCTTCCAGAGGTCCTGATTTCAATTCCCAGAAACCACGTGATTGCTCACAACCATCTGTAATGGGATCTGATGCCCTCTTATGGCGTGTGTGAAGACAATGACGGTGCACTCATACACATAAATCTTTTTTTAAAAAATTAAAAAAAAAAAAAGAACAGCAGCCAGGGCAGAGTTGGCCTGTGGGCTACAGTTTGGGAGCTGCTGATTTAGTGTGGTTGTTGAAACATGGTCCCTAAAGCAGCAGGTTTTTCACCAACCCTCCCTGCCATCATTTCCTTGTATATTGGAACCAAAGTAGGGTTGCCATCTCATTGACCAGGATAGAAAAAGGCTATTCAGATAAGTGAGGAAACACCTCACCTGAAACCTCTCGGCCTCTGCTGCTACCCTCAGAAAGATAATCTATCAATAGGACACTATTATCCAATGGTTCAACCACAAACAGGAAACCCCGGCCAAGTTTTTGAACAGAAGAGCATGGCGGCAGTAAGAGAAAGGATTCCACGGGAGTCTCAGAGTGAATTACGCTGACAAGAGGGTTGTTGTTCTGCACTTCAAGACACTGGAATCTTTGTCTTAAAAGCCTCATCTTTTTTATCTTTGGAAAATCATTATTATGAATAGCAATTAATGTTACTAAGATTTTGTAAGTTTGAGCATCGATGGGGACTTGAAAATATACCTAAACTAACCTGTTCTTTTATCTCAGTATCTAGTTCTTAAACTTTATTTTCCCAGCTGCAAAAGTTCATGGGTGGTGGTGATTGAGAAATTGCTCCGGATTATGGCCCAGTGCAAATTAACCCGTGGGTTACAACAATAAGAAGAAGAAAGGGAAATGTTGACTCATAGATCTGCCATGGTAAAGGGTGAGGGAGAAACACTGAGATTTCGTGCCCTGGAATACACTGAGCTGGGGAGCTGTGCCTGCTGATGTGGCTGCACCAGAGCTGGTAGCTGAGTGACTTAGACAGAGACTGTCTTGTCATTTACCAGGCCAATTTCCTCATCTTAGGCAGGCACATAGACTATGTTTTCCAGTCTCCTGTGTAGTTATGTGTCATTGTATAGGCTGAGGTCTAGTCTCCCCTCATGCTGTCTCTGATCCTTTTCTTTGCCCTGACTGAATAGACACCATCTGAGGTTCTAGAAAAGAATGAACCTGGAAAGAACTTGGGCCTCAGAATGACAGTGTGGGATGCTTACTGACAACTTGGGAACACACATTTGGGTCATATGTAAACCAGAACAACAACACATAGTCTTGTTAAGTCATGGTGACAAGAATGTAAAATTGAGTTTACAGTTAAGATAAGGTGGCTGGGAAGAAAGAAATGAGCGGTGTTAAGTGGTGGAGAATTAGCAGGGTCTTCCACAGTACAAGTGACTCAGGTCTTGCAGCTTGATCAGGAGAAATGAGGACTGAGTTCATGGGATTTGTCATTGGGAAGCTGCTGATGGTTATTAAGAGCCCAGTAGAGGGGTAATTATCAGATTGTAGGAGATGTAGGGATGCAGGAACTGTGAATCAAAAGAGGCAGACGGTAATTTTGGGTGTGAAAAGAAGAAATGAAAGTCTTGGAAAGCATGATTTTTCAAACCTGGGAAGACTGTTCATATTCTGAGCTTGACAGAAGGAAATGGGAATGGAACAGGTAGTATGGAGAGGCATTAGTCAAGGAGGGCTCCATTTTAAGACACCAAAAAGTTTTAGTATTTGTAGTCTGTACCAGTCAAGAACTTGTGTCAAGATCCCAGAATAACTGTTAAATAATTATAAAAAGATCAGTAAGTATATTAATAAGATAATATACAAAGATTCTCTGATAGAATATATATATAATTAAATAGTATTAAATAAAAATGAACTACAGTTAATTTAGATTTTGGATTTGAAAAAGAAATTAAAAACATTAAGCTGTTTTCACTGACTAGAACCACAGAATACACAGTAGGTACAATGAATTCAAGAAAACTAAGAATCTATAGCTTATAGTGATGTGAAATATTCCTTACAAACCAGAAAACCTCAGACTCCCACCTTCCTTCATCTTTCCAGTGGATTTACTCAAGATGGAAAAATATTAAAAAAGAAAGGGTGCTCGAACCTGTATAAAGTATTTAAAGATTTACATTGGACCTAGCAATTAGTGCCTTAAAGAACTGTGGAACAGAATGAAGCTAGTGCATCAGAGCTGGGAAGATGGCACATTCGATAAGGTACTTGCCGAATAAGTGTGAGGACCAGAGTTTGAATAGGTCCAATGGCTCACCTGTAAGCCCATGCAAGGTTCAGGAAGCAGAGACAGGCTCTTCAGGACCAGATGGCTAGCTAGACAATCAAAGGGCAAGCTGCTAGGTCCATGGGAGACCCCACCTGAGGAAATAAAGTAGTGAACAGTAGAGGAAGGAACCTAGCAACTGGCTCCTTCAAGCTGTCTTCTGTCTTCACATGCACCAAGTAACATGTGCATGCACACATTCAGAAATCATCAGATAAATAAATGAATAAATAAATAGCTGTGATTTTTAAAAGGAAAAAAAAAGACTACTCAGCTCGTCAGTTGCTTTACCACAGAGCATCTAGTGATGTAGAGTCACAGGACACCAAGACTCTTCAAAGCAATCATTAGTTACATAATCTTACCTTTAGTACATATACTTAGAATCTCTTATATTTGTACCTACCAAGTTTGCAAGTTCATAAGCAGTAACAATTCGAAGAAGTGGAAATAAAAACCAAAAACTAAAAACCCAACAAAGAATTTTTAAATCTGTGGTATAGGGTACACAGGGGATCGAGCCATTAGACTAATGAGTCTATGTGTTTGAAATTGAAAATTCATGGGAAATAGGAAAGAAAATAATAATGTTGATGGTGGCAATAAACAGATGCTGAGTTTTCCCCTTTGACTAGAGCAGATATCTCCTAAAATATTATGATTCCCCAAATGATAAAGTGCTCAGAATAACATTTGTCTAGCATTGTTGGGACAGATTATTTCAAGAGCATTTAAGACCTCCGGGATCTCTAAACAATAAGAGTAATTTTTGATCTAGTAAGAGATGACTGGTGACTGATGTCAAAGCATGAAGTAGAGATGAGTAGAAAACCAGGATTTCCCTCCAATCACCCTCTAACTGGGCTGTAAATTGCTGTAGCTGGCTCTCATTCCTGAGATCCAAATGGTGACTTGGAGTTAGAGAGAGAGAGAGAGAGAGAGAGAGAGAGAGAGAGAGAGAGAGAGA
>JADRCH010006612.1:0-10807 GCA_019843965.1 Rhynchomys soricoides
TTTGTGCCTGTGATAAGCACAAGTGGTTAACAGGCTGGGAGGCAGAGTTTGACAAGTGCGATGGATCACTTGGAACTGGAGTTACAGGCAGTGTGAGCTGCCTGGTGTGGATTCTGGGAACTAAGCCCAGGTCCTCTTTAAGATCACCAAGTGCTCTTAACCACAGGTCCATCTCTCCAGCCCTCCATGTAGTATTTTTATCATTCAGCTAGTCTCTGAACTCCCTGAGAGCAGAGATAGGTATCTATGGTATTGATCTGAAGGACTGTCATGAATTATGACATGCTAATCACCAAGGAGACATGCACTGAAATCAGGAGCCTGCTTCTCCTCACATGCCTGCACTGGTCAGGACTCAGGGTGGGCATTGGGCATCTCTGTTTTCCTTGGCTGTGGGTAGTAGGGTGCATGCCCATACTATGGGTTCTGTAGCTTCTGCAGGTGTACAAAAAGGCCTTCCAGAGATTGCTGCATGCCCTCATCTGCTTCCCAAGCCTACTCCAATGCCATAATCAAAAGATGATATCAGAAGATACACAGGGCTGGCGGTTCTTCTGTTCCTGCCATACCTGCTTGGGCAGGGTGGGGGATGGATGGAGGGAAGCCTTTGCCAATAGCCTTGGGAAGACAAAGTAGGGATCTGTCTCTCCAACTAGTGGATTCACTCAAGGCAGAACTCAGCAGAGAGCCCATTCCATCCACTTGTCAAACTCTGGTGTGCAGAGGCTGCCTGCCTGCCTGCTCACATGGCTGAGTTGCTTTCCCCTTAAGCAATTAGATCTGGGAGTGCTAGAGAGATAGCTCAGTTGGCAAAGTGCTTGCCTTTCAAACAAGAAAACTGGGTTCTGTCTCCACAGTCCATGTTTAAAAGGGGTTGGGGAGTTAGAAGACTCAGCATCAAGAGCTATCACTGTTCCTGCAGAGAATCAGAGTTTGGTTCTCAGCACCTGCATCAGTGGCTCACAACTTCCTGTAATCTAGGTGAACCCAACACCTTTTTGTTTTTTCTTCCAAGGGCACAAGGCATACACACAGACACACAAATTGATGATGATGATGATGATGATGATGAAGATGATGCTAGGAATTAATAGTTTATGCTTATAATCCCAACACTGGGAGGCAAAGACAGGTGGATCCCAGGAGCTCACAGGCCAACCATCATACATGCACAGAGAGAGAGAGAGAGAGAGAGAGAGAGAGAGAGAGAGAGATCTGAGAAAACAAACCCAGCCGTAATCTAATAAAACAAGGTGCTCAATGTCAGGATCCCAGATCTATACAAGGGGCTGAAGGCAATTTGCTCCAATGTATCACAGTGATTTCATTCAGAAACAGACCTGGAAGGGGCCAGAGCTTTGCTCTAGGTCAGCGTTGAATGGAGTCTGGGACCCAGGTGTCTGGGGGCCCAGACTCCTGTTCTTTCTAGTGTGCATAGCTGCCAGTAAGGCAGGGCAGGGAGCAAAGGGGAGTCAGCTTCAGGGAGGACCACGGTGTCTGCCCGCTGCCCACTGGAGCCTTCCAGATTGATCCTGAAGACTGACTGCTGAGGGGTGGGAGGAGGAGGAAGTGTCTTTGGGCTGTTCTTCTGCCCCTGGAGAAGCTGGCTTCCAGTTTTCCAGAGCCAGGTTTCTTTGTCTTCTGTATCCCTTCATCTCTTATCTCTGTGTCCACGAGCTGGTAGAGGGCCACACTCAGCATCTTCCAATCTGGGAGCCTGGGACCTGGGACTCTGAGCCTGCAGACAAGAGTAGAGGGTTGCCAAGGGCCCACTGTTCTAGATGGTCTGATAGCAGGGGTCATCATCAGCCAGGGGTCTCTCAGCAGGGGAGAGGATCATGGGGTCAGGCATCACACCAGTTGCTTTCCTGTCCTTCAGAGAGCTGCAAGGTGCCTATGGGCTCCCAGACCTCAGATCTAAGGGTAGGAGTAGTGTAGAGTACCTGCCAGAGAGTACAGGATGCGAAAGAGAACCGTGTGCACCTCAGATTCCAGCACCTGAGGCTGAAGTGACATGGGAGGCTTTGGAGAAGAGGTCTAGGGTTTGGTGCTTGAGGCCTGGCAAGGCCAGGGAGCTGGGAGGGGAGCCCATCGCTCGGCTCCTCCCAGGGGCCGCCCTGCCCCACCCACTGCCGGGACAGTCTGGGCGGGGACACGCGACGGGAGGGCGCGCTGCGCCTGATGCTCCCAGGTGCAGTTCCCAGGCGCTTGGGGGCCCGCGGTGGCCTGGGAGGAGTGGCCGGTCTGGGTTCTGCTCTTGCCGTGTCTCTACACCCTATCCACTGGACGCCGGTGAGCCTCAGAATTCAGGTAACCGAGGGCGGAACTCCCGGCCACTGTCCCCCACGGGTCCCCGCGCACAAGCTCCTACTCTCTGCCGCTGAGCCACGGAGCCTGTGTGCTACTTGGAGCTGGATCTTAAAAGTTTGCTCTTGGCCAGCGGTGCATCAGGCAATTGCCAAGGCACTTGCACCCGCGCACCCCGAGCCCACATGAAGGAGGGGCGGCCTCTTCCCCAGCCTTTCTAAGTATCCAGAGTTTTCTTCTTAGTTAATCAACGAAGCAGACACCCTCCCCAACCTGTCTCTCATCCCTTAAAAAAAAAAAAAAAAAAAAAAAAAAAAAAAAGTCCTGGGATGGAAACTGACAGTTGGTAATTCTTAAGCCTTAGGTATGTTTATCTGTGTACTTCCCGCCTCCTCTTCACCAGACGCTATGAACCAGTCAGATAGTGGCGGGTAAGGCAAAGTGGTACAGTTTTGTGCCCAAGGAGGTAGGTCTGCGCCTTGATAAAGAGGGTGCCCAGAAACAGGAAGCTGTCCTTTTTCCTCTTTCTTTCTTTCCTTTCTTTTTCTTTCCTTCCTTTTCTTTTCCTGTCTCATCCTGTTTGCTCAGGCCAGGTCCTTATGGACGCCCATCCCAGCACTCTCAAACCCCAGACTGAGGAGCTTAAGCCATGAGGTGGGTGGGCTGCAGCCTGCAGGTGCAGCGGCGCCCTGGAGCCCACAAAACTCTTGGTGGAAAGAAGAAAGCCTCGCCTTCCCCAAAGCCAGGAAGAAGGGAGGGGAGGTTGGGTGGATCCTAAAGCAGCCATCATGGCTGACATGGACACCCCCGATTTCACTTTTCTGCGGGGACAAACCACGCAGGTGGTAGCTGAAGAAAGGAGACCCCAAAAGGTTAAAGCGATTGACCCAAGCACAGTGGTGGACCTCAGCCGTGGTCTCTTAGACCAGAGGCTTCTGGGTTTTAAGAGATTACTATATCGGTCTGATGTTGTACTTGGGGGATTGGGGAACTTTTGGATGTTAGAGGACACTTTGCAGGACAAGGTCCTTTCCTTTTATCATGTGGGGCTGGAGGATTGAACCCGGTGTCAGGCTTGGTAGCAAGCACTATTCCCCACTGAGCCATTTTGCTGGTCCTTTTCTGCAGTCTGGTTATGCCCTTGACCCAGCAGGGGCCTGTTGCTCCCTTGAAGTTCAGGAGTGCGCAAGGTGAGGGCACCTCCAAATAGAACTGAAATCCCCTTAGGAAAGTCTGCCAAGCCCCAGCCAGCCCCTTGTTAAGCTCCCCTGACAGCAGGAGGCAGGACCTGCGTCCTTCTGTATCCATAGTTCTTGGCACAGGGAAGAAACATGCCAGAACGTTGTGAGTTAACCAGAAACAGGTGAGTTCTTTTCCAGCAGACAGGACTCTGCCCTTGAAGATCAGCAAGGACGTTTGAAAAGTAGCACCAGAAAACTGTGGACATACTCCCAGAGGCCTTCACACTCTGTCCCTACTTGAAGCAACTTCTTTCTTAATCCAGCAAATAAAACTATAATCATTAATCCTACTTCCCGTAGGGCCAAGGAAAAGCAGGGTGTTGGGTGAAGTGGACAGCGAGTCCCTTGGCCCACCTAGTGGACTTCCTACCCACTCCTCAGGAGGTCTCATTTGGAAACGTTAATTACCATTGCCTCCCCTTGGTTCTTGCCACCCTGCAGGGTTGCCAGGGATTGGGGAAGGAATTTGCTTTCCTTGCCTTAGTTTCCCCTAGTGATAAATAAAGTTTTATGAGCAGGTGGGTGATCTGAAGGCATCTGTATGCTACAGAGCAAATCCAACAAGAGATGTGTGTATGTGTGTGTGTGATGGGGGCTTCTCTAGGTGGGCTTTATGTCTCCCTTGAGCAGTAACTGCATTTTAGTGTTCCTCAGAGCCCACCTCACCAGAGGCACATAGTAGCTTTGTAAGAAGTATTCACTGATTGAAAATAATCTCTAAAGGAAGAAATTTGTAGAATTCATGAGACCTTGACTCCTTCTCTTCTTCCTTCCCATGTAAGGAGAGGAGCACCCTGCCACAGAAGCAAGAACCAGGGAAGGAGAGAGGCAGGAGGGCTCCCCGAACCCAGGCCAGGGCCTTCAAGCTGGTGGTCCTCAGAGTCACCTAGAGGGACAACTCCATGAGCTGATGGCCTTGCAAGGGCCAGTGGGAAGATCCTTGGAGGGGTAAGCCCCATTTCCTGAGGAGGGGTAGAGGCTAAGATGAGCGGGCCTAAGCTAATAGGCCAGTCTGAGAAGCACGGCCAGAGGCTGTGGGGAGCGCAGAGGCTCCCCTGGGAATTCAGGAGGGCCTGGAGGTAGGGGAGGGATGCACACCCTCATACAGAAAGCAGTTTTTCTGCATGACCCCAGGAGTGTTGGCTTTTGCCCCAGCCCTGCCTGTGATCCCAAACAGCTCTGTTCATTGTCAGGGCTGGAATGCACCTGCTGAACCTTGGCATTGGGGCAGAAAGTGCAGAAGCCCAGCCTGAAGAATGTGTGATTTCCTGGCTTATTGGGCTTATTGGGGAGGACGAGTGGGCAGTCAGGGAGTCATGAAGGCTTCACCAGAAGAAAGAGTCAGGGTGGGCCTTCTCCTATATCTGAGGCCATTGTAGACCTCCTAGCCTCTGCCGACCTTGCCTCTAGCCACCCTCTGTGGGGAGAGTAAGGCCATGACAGACCTAGTTTTCTGTCCCCTTGCATGTTGGCTTTCTCCTACAAGTTCAGTGACTTTCCACCAGGATGGATGGAAAAGTACGCCTGTTGCAATGCTTCATGACTCAGGGTCCACTCTGCTGCCTACTGTCTGGCCCTCACTTGGAGACAGAGTTGGATCTTTGGAGAAAGGAACAAGGAGAGTGTTATGAAATTATGCAGGCTGCAGAAGAGAGCCATTGCATGTGAGAGTTTCAATAGTTTCTTGCACTTGGGGGGAAGGATGGTATTCCCCTGAAGTGGTGGCCCAGTTTTATCCCCATCCCTTCGTTGTCTGCTAAGCTTGGTTTTAGTCTGTAGTTTTCTCCTGCCTTCTGACCTTGGTGGGGGCCAGGATCACCCAAAACAGGCTCTGGACTGTGGGTACCTGAAGAGCGAGTTACCTGAGCCTCAGGCAGGGCATTTGCCCCTTAAAGTCACCCCACACCTTTGGTTAATTAGTAGCTCTTAGCCAAAGCGCCCCTTGCGACTTGGAGAATTCATTGGAAGCCTGTCAGAGAGCCCAACTGCGTAGCTTCTAGATCTCAGAGCCTGAAATCCAGCAGCCTCAGTAGCCTGTCACTAGCTTTGGCCTTGGCTTTGACTACATTCCCAGTACCCAAAGGCCACTGTGGCTGGCACACAGCTTCCTCAGGTTCTGGTTCTAGCATTGTCCAGATGGCAGTGTGACATTGGTCCTGACTCTTTCTGAGCCTCAGTTTCCTCATCTATCAGAGTGCCTTGGATTCTTTCAAGGCATCTCACCTTCAGTACCATTACCATTTGAAGGCAGTAGAGGAAGAGACTTTTGTGTGCCATACTGAGTGTTTCCCTGTGCCCTTGGTCTCTACAAAACATTGCATCAACTCTGAGTCCCTTGAAAATTACACACACATACACACACACACACACACGAACACATGTGTGTGTGTTATATAGTCTTTGGATGTTTTGCCTGCATGTGTCTTGTACCATTTGCATGCAGTACCCATAGAGACCAGAAGAGGGCGTCAGATCCCTTGAAACTGGAGTTATAGATGGCATGAGCTGCCATGTAGGTGCTGAAAACCAAACCCAGATACTCTGGAAGAGCAGTCAGCACTCACACACTGGGTCATATAAAGATATAGCCCTTGGCAGGCCTCAAACTCACAGCGATTTGCCTGCCTCTGCTTGGATTAAAGACATGTAACACTATGCTGTGCTTCTGGGTCCTTTTTGACATCTGAGAATGCCTCTGGACATCACCAAATCCCCACCCCCGGGGGGGGGGGCAGCATCACCGCTGGTTGGGAAGGTTTGTGTTTACATCAGTGGTTCTCAGCCTTCCTGATACTGTGACCCTTTAATACAATTCCCCATGTTGTGGTGACCCCCAGCCATAACATTATCTCATGGCTACTTCATACCTGTAGTTTTGTTACTGTTATGAATTATAATACAAATATCCGATATATAGGATATCTGATGTGTAACCCCTGTGTAAGGGTCATTCGACTCCCCCAAAGGGGTTGCAGCCTACAGGTTGAGAACAACCATATTAGATGGTCTCTGAAGACCTCCCCTCCCCCAGGATTTCTCTTGGGACAAAAGGGCTTCCAGCCAGTCCTGTGAGTGTGCCCTGGGCATGCATGATGAATAAGTGAGACAGGTCAGAGGGAAGGCAAGGCTGTGTTGGCCCTTATGCTGAGAGTCAAGGCCTAGCTCCCTTTGCCTCTAGACCTTGAGTTACATAAGGGGTTGGGGTGGAAGGCAGCCTGTGGTCTGGATCCCATACCGAGGTCGGTGACCTTCCGGTGCAGGGCAGCATGGTGATGAATGAATGCTCTGCCCTACTCCACATTCCCTCTCTCCTTGCCTTGGGGAGGGATGCAGGAAATGAATCAGCCCAGCAAGCTCACACTTCAGCCAGCCCACCCCGGCTGTGTTTTGGTTTCCTCCCATGTTAACTGTTTATTAACTCTGCCGATGGAATCCCCCTCTGACCTTGTTGCTTAATGGAAGGGCAGAAGATTTATTTTGACAGGGTTAGGGTTGGGTGCTATGGTTGTTGATGAATCCTCGAAGGAAATCACAGTTGCTTACAGTCTTCCAGACCAAAGTCAGCTCTGGACTGTGGGTTACATACTGGGAAGGCTTCCCGGGCTGCAGAGACCCCTAATCCAAGGTCAGTCACTGCCCTGTGCAAGTGTACAGAGAAGGCTGTGGCCAGCCGTAAAGGTGTGGTCAGCCATGTGCGTGCTAGAGGGAATTCGACAGGAGGAAGTTCCTTCAGGGGGGAGATGGTGACAGTGTCAGAAGCTCCATAAGAGAGATGGAGGTAGGGATGGGGGTAGTCTTGTTATTTGTTTCTTTGTTATTGTGGTAAAACACACAGAATATAGAATTCTCATTCTGACAAAGTGTGTGTGTATGTGTGTGTGTGTGTGTGTGTACACCTGTGGCAGCCAGAGGCCATCCTCAGCTGCTGTTCCTTCTTCAGGAACTGTATACCTGGATTTTGAGATAGACATTCTTACTTTTATTTAGAACTAACCAAGTAGGCTAGGCCCTCTAATGTGGGATTATGGTATGTGCATCATACCTGACTTTTTTAATTACATAGGTTCTGGGTATCAACCTTAGGTCCTTATGCCCACAAGGCAAGCTCCTTACTGGCTAAGCTATCTCCCAAGCCCTGTGTTGGAAGTATTAAAAGATACAATCAGTTGTCAGCAAGTACATTCCTATTATTCCGTAGTTGTCACCACCATCCAGCTCCACAATTTCATCATTTACCAGCTAAACCTTTGCACCTACTATACACCAACTGCCCACTGTCCAGCCCCTCTGCTTCCTGTCTCCGTGACTGATAGCTGAAGGTACCTTGTATCAAGCAGTGTGACTCTCTTTTCTATGATAGATCCCACAATACTTCTATGGCCTAGGTTTTTAATGAAAGGAGGTTTATTTGGTTCACAGTTCTGCTCCAAGGTCAAGGTGATGTGTCTAGAAGGTCAAGGTGATGTGTCTAGGAGGTCAAGGTGATGTGTCTAGTGCTAGCCCTTCTGGCTGCCAGTCAGGAAGCAGCATAGAGCTTCTCCTGGCAGCAGACAAGAAGCACGCCTGTGTATACATGTCTTCTCCCCCTCCTTCTGAGAATATGTTTGGAGCTTCTAGCTGGGCACACCACTACTTGTATACCTTTGACTATGAACGGTCTGCCATTCAAAGATGCCCACATAGGGAGCACAGAAGATTGCACCGTTTGTAGTAAGCGGAACAATCCAGGGTCAAGACAGACACTGTGGCTGACCTCTCAGTTTCCAGAATATCCTTGTGGTTGGTGCACGTTGTAGCCTGAGTCAGAGTTTCCTTCTGTGGTAGCTATGGACCACATTCTGTGTGTCTGTTCTTCTGCTTTCTAGACACCTGGATTGCTGCCACCCTTTGGCTACTGTGAATAATTCTGGGATGAGCCAAGTGAGCAAGTAACTATTGAGTCTCTGACTTTAATTTTTTTTTTTTTTTGAGTTTTTGACCTTAAGGGGAGCTGCTGGTCATATAGGAAGAATACATTTAGAATTTTGTGTGTTTTTTGAGATAGGCCTGGGCTGGATGAGATATGGCTTACTGGCTAAAGGGATTTGTCACCAATCTTGGAACTCACATGGTGGAAAGAAAAAACAGACTTTTGAAAATCGTCCTCTGACTTCCACATGATCGTTGTGTACGTGCACACACAAAATTAATAAATGCAATTTTAAAATTTTAAGTCTCTTGCGATAGGATCTCCTGTGCAGCTTAGGCTGGCCAGAAGCTTGCAATTCTCCTATTCATCCTCCTGAGTGCTAGAATTATAGGTATGTACCTCTGTTTAGGTTGCTTCAAGAAGGGGTGTTTGATATTAGTTTCAAGGATAAATGGTCTCTCTGGATGTCTAAGAGGGTGGACAGAAGGAAAGTTCTAACAGCAAGAGTGACTGGTTTGTAGGTTTATGGTCTTGGAGGCTGTGGCAGGAGATGAGCTAAGGAAATTGTGTTCTGTTCCCTGGACACCGAGAAGCAATGAAAGAGATTTCAGGCGGGAAGCCATGCAGGTTGGTTGCCATTGTACAAGGATGGAACCAGAAGTATAAATCAGGTAGGCTGGGAGGGGAAGAGGGTGGAGGCAAGAAACTCCTATGGGTAGAAAACTAGGAGTCACCACAAAGCCCGGGGGGGTGGGGTGGGGTGTAGCTTCGAAAGGGGCTCGTCTGCAGGTTTGTAGCTCAGTGGACAATGTGGCCTTGTCTCTGGTCTAGGACAGGTGGCTTGAAAAGGGAGGAGCGGATCAGCTTGGGCTGGGTGGCTTCGAGCGCCCAGGAGACCACCCAGGTGGAATGAACTGGGAGACAGCATCTGATCAGCATGAGAAGGCAAGGGTGAAAAGCCAGACAGTCAAGGGACATGACTGCCATAGGGTAGGCACAGAGGGCCCAGGGGAGCTGGAGGCCAGGGCATGAGGCAGCCTCTGTACAGTGTGACCTGCCCTGGGAGTGTCAGTCTGCACATTTTGATTGTCAAGCTCCAGGCTCTGTGCCTATGTTTTGAGGACTGGACACAGATGAACATGAGCTATGACTTTAATTCGTTTATTCATTCCATAAAGCCCAGGCTGGAACTGGGCCAGTACCTTTGCACTGCTAAAGATTGAATGTTGATAGGTGGCATGCAGGAGAAATAGAGCGTGCAGTGACTGTGTGTCCTGGGCCTTGACCGTGTGAGGTGGGGCTTCTCAGCACCCCTGACATCTTTTTTGGTTCCTTTGTTTTGTTTTGGTTTTGAAATAAGGTCCCATTTAGCTCAGACTAGCCCAGAAGTCATATGTGGCTAAAGATTACCTTTTACTCTTGATCCTCTGGCCTTCACCTCTTGTGTGCCAAGATTATAGGTGTGACCTACCAAGGCTGTTTTACACAGTGCTGGGGGTGGAATCCAGGGCTTCCATCTGAGCTGTGCCCCCACTCCATGGCCTGTGTTTTGGTCCAGCAAATTCCTTGTATCTCCTTAGTGTAAAAGAGCCACTGCAGAGTGTTCAGTCACATTTCTGGCTAGCTGCAAGTAGCCACACTCACATGGGGGCAGACATTGTTCTCTGGGGAGCAAAATTGCCCCCCACCAGGTGAACTTCATTGGTCAGAAAGGCCAATGAGAAGACACTAATCTGAATTTGTCAAAACTAATAAGCAGGGGTGGAGATTCCATGCTAGCCCTCTATCACCATGATGGAACTAATTAACCTTATATCGGAGATAATGACCTTCAACAGGGAAGGGCTTATTCTGGCTTGCAGTGTGGGGAGCTCCATTTTATGGTTGTGTACTGGTTGGTTTTGTGTCAACTTGACACAAGCTGGAGTTATCACAGAGAAAGGAGTTTCAGTTGAGAAAATGCCTCCATGAGATCCAGCTGTAAGGCATTTTCTCAATTAGTGATCAAGGGAGGAGGGCCCCTTGTGGGTGATGCCATCCCTGGGCTGGTAGTCCTGGGTTCTATAAGAAAGTCAGCTGAGCAAGCCAAAGCAAGCAAGCCAGTAAGTTACATCCCTCCATGGCCTCTGCATCAGCTCCTGCTTCCCGACCTGCTTGAGTTCCAGTCCTGACTTCCTTTGGTGATGAACAGCAGCATGGAAGTGTAAGCTCAATAAACCCTTTCCTCCCCAACTTGCTTCTTGGTCAAGATGTTTGTGCAGGACTAGAAACCCTGACTAAGACAGGTTGCTTGGCTCTGTTGCTTTGTGCCTGTGATAAGCACAAGTGGTTAACAGGCTGGGAGGCAGAG